>LOND01008445.1:0-11576 GCA_014220965.1 Paragonimus kellicotti | reverse complement strand
TCAAAATGACAATAACACTCCTGTAGTAATAATAATAATGATGCTGGAATTTCAGCTCGTTCTTGAACAGCGCGTTTGGGCGTGAGCGATCAATGCATATATTATCTTCGAATTAACGATTATTGAGAAGAGGACATTTGATTGGTTAGAACCTGACGTTACTGGTAAATGCCCTAATGTGATCGAAGTGAGTGATCAATGCTGGTGTCCGAAACTCAGCATGTGGCACCTGCGAAATATATTCAGCGGACCGACAAGGCTTCTGAATACGAATAGCAATATCACTGGGTAGCAAGCTTAGAGAGTCGTTCAGTAATTGATAGATGTATCTGATGAAGTGTGTCCGAAAGCATTTCAACTTGCACGTAGTGTGTATATTGCATGAGCTCCCACTACTAAGTGGTGAACATATTTCGAACCTCACTCACAGTTGATAAAATCTCGCAGTCTCGTGAACTCTCCAGTCAGTCCTCTTCGCATGAGAGCGTCACATCATGCTCCTCACATCCCACTCTCGCTGCAAGCTAGCTTGTTAGCATGAATTCATCTGTACAGATGAACAATTATAACCGAATTAGACACCTCCCATTAATTTATCCTTCCGCTAGAGACATAATGAATACACGTAGTTCAAAGTGAGTACAGCGATCTTATGAACCACAACGCGTGTTTGATCCCTGGCCATCTGAACAAACTAGGTCAAATGAGCTAGCAACTGGGCCTAATCTATACCGGCTAAACAGCAAATCGTTTGATCTGGTACAAGCATTATCAGGTTGTAAACAACAAGGCTGTAGTCAAATCTACACCACAATACAACAATGAGCTGCCGGAGTGCACGGCGCAGTAGATCGTGGACAGCGTCTGTCAGTCTGTGCTCCTCACGTGCACTGGCAAATTGGCTAGTTTTAGCTAACTTAACATTGAAATGGACAGCCGGTCAAAAGTTCATCAAGACAATCAATGATCGCTTGAACTTGAATCATATTTTTCTGTATCATGAAGTGCTCCGCGTAATCTTCATTTGTCCTATGTTCTTGATAATCAGTCTGATTCAAGTTGTCGATGTGGTTCTACACATTATGCGGCATGATTGTTACTCACAGAGCTGTGGCCATAGATTGGTAGTTGTATGGGTGTGAGAGATCTTCCATGATGTTCCCCAGTCATCCGTGCTACCAGACATCGGGAAACGTTTGAAAAACTGGAAACATTGTGGCTGAATACAGACCATGGCTGCTGAGATTGGATTGGAGTTTTCAGTAATGGAAGTTGGAAAGGGTTCGAGTGACTGAAGTCGAAAATTTCACTGAGGACGTGCGAGCGCAAAACGCAGTAAATGGAATGATAGACCATGTTGATGAACATTGCGGTTGTTTGCATCCGATAGAAGCAGACAGGCATGGTGTGACCTAGGTCAGATAGAACAGATTCAATAAATTTCTCGATATCTAGACTCAGGTCGGCGCATTATCGTTCATTTCCATCACGATAATGCATGAATAATGTAACCTTTTCGCACACCAGATGATTGCAATGTGTTTTACCGAGGTACATACAGCCGAAGAGGGTTGTTTCATTCAACTCAATAACCTGCACGATTTACAGCATCTATGCGGACGAGAACACTATTGACTATATTTGTGCGTGTGTATTTCAACGTAAACAGGGTTCTGACTGATTTCGTTGCCTCGCTCACTGTTGTGGCGCAATTTTCAAGGCTGGTTGACAGTGAGGGTTGAGATCAAGGGTGCAATATGAAAGCAAACGGGAAGTTATGTGGACGTATGACTGATGACTTCAGCTGAGATTTCATTTGAGGTGCTAGCACTCAACGCGAGGTTTACTTCAGGCCTAAACTCATTTGAAACATTGGGTTCCCTTTAATAACTTCATCAATGCAGAAAGAAGACATATGTTGCGATATGTTAACATTTCGTTTACTCTCATCAGTCGCAAACGTAAAACATGCGAGTTATATATGACACACAAATAGAGATAGACAGGGTATGGACACGCATACAGTCACACCACGTGTTACGTCATCACCACCAAGGCAACCCTATGGGTTGTTTCAACCACTTTTGTGCACATAGCACCGGCTGGTGAGTTCTGATCAACATGGCTTCACTAAAGGCCAGTAGCTTCGGGTTCTGTTGATGTAACAATATTTTGAATGATTTAACTGGGTCAACCTGGTGACCTGTTATCATGAGGTGTCTGGCAATCGATGATGCGGGGCTTCGAGTGACGGATTCACCGGTTTCAGATTGTGTCATGAGTTGTTTTAACCAGTTCGGGACGTGTTCTGCTACTCGCTGAGATAACTGTCGGTCTGTTCTGCCTATGTAAACGTCACCGCAACTGCAAGTGAACTGGTAAACGATGCGTTCGCGATTGTGTAGAACGGGTCCTTTGGTGGTTTGAACCAGGCGTAATTGGGCAGCTGGATACGTACGGGATAGGGCAGAATTCAATTTGTGCTTGATGTCGTTTGCCAGATGGTCGCCTTTGAATTGCAGAAATAAAAATATATCTTTCTTTTGAGCTGTTTGTACTGGCTCATTGCCCTTGTTTATCATGCTGTGAATGTCGATGAACTTTTCAGGATATCCGTTTGCCATCAACGTTTTTCTCAGCATTTCTTGTTCCATCTGCAAATACGTCTAGCCCTATGAAATAATGTTTTCACCAAACCCCTTATTGTATGCTATCGGGCAAAGCTGGAGAACTGAATGCAGAGGAGCAACCCTAACGCTCGTTCAGTACATGACAATATAATATGCGTCTGACGCAGTGAACTCACCTGTGAAACAGCCGGAACGGACGTTCATCACGAATTTCAAAGTGACTAGTCAGTTTGACAACAGTGATCTGATCCCTCATGAAGTCCTTCTAAACAACCTGTGGCCAAACTTGTACGTGAGCATCAACACAAAATTTCTGCACGCATTCGTCAGCACATGCCTAATGCTTGAGATTAACCATGCACGGAATAAATAAGCCTGCCTTTGAAATCTGGGCTGTAGATGTGTATTATCACAAATGGTAAGTTGATGTTGTTGTGTTTCTGCAAAATTATGTGTACGTATGATTCTGCGAGACAAGGAATCTTTTTTAGGTCCTCAATGTGCACACTTTGTTATGCATACTATCAAGGCTTGGTGTTGTCGGAATTCTTACGGCGGTTCGTTGAATTTTCGAAACGTCCGTAATCAATTGTGCGGATTCATTTTCTCGAGACACGGCGACGGCTAGTCACACCTGCCAAGTTTCCATTTACATCGATTCACACAAGGTTACTGCATGTAATCTGTCAACATGGTTGCAGGTGCAATGCAGCTCCACTCACCGCTGACAGAGGTGTGTGCTATTCTAAACAACACTGGTTTTCGGGACCAAGTGAAAGCCAACGGCATGAGCAATGTTCAGATTGCCTGATCGACTTGTTTTAGCGAGCAGCATGCCTCGAAATGACAGCAATTGAACCACTGTCAGGACTTAGGTTTAATTAATGTGAACAGGTGTGAATTGGAATGCTAAACGTGAATACGAATGAGTTGCAGTGGAAGTGTGGAAGAAAAACGCGATAAGCGATGAGTAGGTTCCCTATTCTAGAGGTTTTCCACTAACCGGTGATACTATCCTGATTGTGTGTTAGTTACACTTCACGCGCGCATTTCAACCAGTTGCGTCGATGGTCATCTTTCTGTTCAGCAGAGAAGAAGCAGCTGCACTTGATTATTACATACAACGACTTCCATCCACTCTAGCAAGACCAGAATGACTCCATCCCTGTTTACACAACACAACCCAACACCACAAACATATCGCCGCTTCAGCGAACAAGACAACAGCAGCCCGGGAATGTGGTTGACCACTTGCTCCATCTCTAGAATATAACTGCTAGTAGCAAGGTTGACGCATAGCGGTGAAACACTTGAAACCTGCGCGTTCGTTCTGTGCATGAATATGTGATTTGGTGAGCATGGCTACCAAGAAGGTTTGGGTCGCATTGCTTAGTTGTGCATTCTTAGCCGATGTTTGCAATATCCCTGTAATCATTCCAACGCCTACTGGAGAGCAACGTGAGCAACAGTTCCTTTTTCACCGTCACGTGGCTACACTGGTAAATTGTCCGTCACATTACTAGTTATGATGAAGGATATTCCCATACACAAATTAAGAAGAACGATAGAGTGGAATTGAGATGTGTTGAAAGTATAGTGTGATGAACAATTTCTATTCGCAGCCATTTGTCACCAAGGTAAGTGGACCGCGCTTGTATTACGATCCAGTGGAGAAACCATTCAGAGGATTGACAGCTAACAGTTGGTTGATGAAGTCAGCCACATCCAGTTTACATGTGAACAATGGACTCTGGCAGGCTCACTGAGTCCGAGGTACTCGTAAAGCCTGAGCGGAACGTCCATCTGTTCCCGTGAGGATGGATTTCACATGCGTTGTTTCTGCGGCTGTTGTCAAAGGTCTATCACCTGACGTCTTCTCGAATGAATCACTTCATTTCGATCGGTTATGCGAGACGTCTGCAATATATCGACAGACTAATTGGGACCCATCAGCTGTGGGAATGAGCTGCTGTTGGTTGGCTTCGTCGTTCCATTGTTGAACCTGTTTGAGTGATGTCCGCGGACTCGTTCAATAAGCATCCGCATGTGCGCCCAATACAGTTGGTTTACAGAAACGGTGAATGGACAACCGAAACAAGCGAGGGCGCGAACTTACTTGTTAGTGACGTGTGCACGTAGTTTATTAACGCAACATGCTTGTTGACTATAGTTGAGAGCACCCTCCCGGCAAACCTATCGCCCTTCAAGACCAACCGTTCTCTCTCTACTCCCTAAATTAGTCTCTCGCAGAACCGCAATACAATCGTGATGCTTTTAGCGTGGCGATCAAAAAGCTGCACACTGGCTTGTTCGCCACATTGTAATTTTCATGAATTGTAATAACTGGTCGTGTTGCTTGTCGATAAATTGCCTCATCAGATTTAATAACCACGTTTATTCGCATGTGAACACAAACGTCTGCCATCGATGAGTGCCCTCATTCAATCTTTTATCATTCGTATCGCTATTTGCTGCACTTTGTAAATATGCCAGCTGCTCCTATACAATATTTATCATTTCACAATTCCCGCTCATGCTATGCCTTCATTGTAGGGATACCTCTGTTTTATGGTAATTTTCCATCACATTGGAGAAAACGTATTCATAATTGTGTCAGTCACTTCATTCATGGTTACATTTCAGGCTAGAAATTCATTACATGTACTCGAACTTCCCTAAAATTTTCCCTATGAACAATCACATACCGTAAGCGTCTGCTCTAGCTCGGCCCGGCAGACGACCTATTGCGCTGTACTATTCTCCAAAGATCAAGTCCGAAATTTATGCAGTGGTCAAGTCTTCAACTTGAACAAGCTCACAGTGGCGATAATCATGGTTCGATAAGTGAATGCCCCCGTGGATCGTCTGACCAATCACGGACAAACTAGATTTGACGCAGGAGTGTGGCCTATGCTACAAACTAGCTGATCTGTGAGTCCATTGATCCTGACACCAGGGAGCGCTGTGCATGTGGCCAAACACAGCGGAGGATGATTTGCACTCGCTTCGGAAACAAGGTAGATTGGTTCATATAGCCCCGAAGAGTAGCGAAACGGTATCCGAACACATAATAATAAACGGTGCTTGTGGATTCGAGGGAACACTCATAATATGTCAATAATTGCACAATCCGGTAATTACTACCTGTAAGCTGTCCACACGAATAGGTTGACAACAATGGATATCATTTCTGATTGTTCTATGATGACTGAGAATATACTGGGTAACTCAGAGGCGGCATTACATTGAAATAATATGCAGGATGGGTTACGGAACAGTTATGTATCTGATGGAAATCGAATTCTCCTCCTTGTCATGACGCAGACAGAAGATCTCGAACTCGAGATTAGTGCAACCGACCCTACAAACTGTTACGGAATCAACTCGGAGAAAGAGTTTCCAACTTGTTCTGCCGTGAAACCTGTGGGACAGAAGAAAATCACTCGCGATAGTTATTGGACGCTTAGTGACTTCTAAATATTCTCACATCAGATCGGAGAACGGTTACTTACAATAATAGTTACGTTCAATAAGCCACCGACTAGCGCAGCGGAATAGCGTTCTGGCCAGATATGAGATAGCGAAACACAGCAATCATCAAAGTAGATGTGCCAACGCCAGTTCTGTTGGACCGGAAATATGAGCGAACGTAAACCCTGAGTTTACTAAAAAATTCACACGAATTGAACATCCGAGAACCGAAATGACATCGATTACATAACGACACGTCGCTGTACTATCACAGTGGTTGGCATTACGTTTTACTCAAACCAGTAACATGATATATATGCGTCAAGTTGGTGAGTTTCCGCTACCGAAATTCAGTGCTAATCACGTGAAACGAGTTGCGTCATTCTTATAACCTTCACATCAATGCCGACAAGTCTAATGAAAACAACTAGCAGCATGGCACTGTGGATAACCAGAAGTTATTTACTCGAACATAAATGAGCCTTATGCTCAGATCGTTTGGTTTGGAAATGCCTGCGGATGTTGCGACGTGACTTCCGTTCAGTTTGCTCAAATTGAGGGAGTAAATGTCATTCAAATTCTGGACCAAACTCAGCATAGATAGCTAGTGAGCTAACGCGACGCAAATGCGTATTTTGAACACACTCAAGCGATCAACGACTACCCTGGTCTCCACTATAATTTTGTCGCGATGTGGGCATTCACGAGGTTAGTTGTACCTCGGTCGTGAGACGCACAACGACCTTCTAATCGACAGATGGCGTTCACGCCGGATAGTCCAGTTGTCGGCTGCTGTGAAAGACTCATGCGGTTTACTTTTCATGAAACCATCTGACACAACACTTCTGAGAATGGCCACCGAAGTTGGTTGAAACGTGGAGAGTTACAACTTGATCGTCACTTTGTGTGACTCGTAATCTATCTGTTGATAATCATCTGACACGTTCGAATTTCTAACATCTTCTGTAGAACTGATTCACCAGAGACATCATTTGGAGACTTTGTTCAGACACTCACATGGCGAAAATATCTCAGATATGAAGCATCATTCTTATATGAACCAAGAAGTTTGGCCTTGGACTAGTGAAGTATACTGCTCGATTTTACTTAGCTCTAGAGTCGGTAACATCCAGAAGTTGGTTGCGCGTCCACCAGGTATGGGCGTTAGGTTTCAAAATCTGTGAGCGAGCAATATTCATCCATCTAGTTGCTTACGTTAACAAAGTAGACTTCCAATGTGCAATAGCGAAATGCGAAAAATCAGCCTTGTGATCAATACCTCGTTGATTTTGACGAGGTGATTCGGAACTAATGCATTTCTTCCACATAGTGGATCTAGTTAGTAAATGCGAACTGAACAAAGGTGAATTTAACTCATGAAGATTGTTTCCCGCCGGAGTACAGAAAACAGATTACCCGACTACCGGTAAAAATGTCGATTTCAATATGGTGTTATTTAGCGTGGTGTTAGTGCAAGTCGTCCGTCCCAAATGGACATGAATTTTGAATGCACTAGGAGGCAGATCATTTAAGGAGGCGCTGGTGTTCTTACTGTCACATTACGGGTCACTGTAGATGGTAGGGGGATTGTCGTTCAGAATAGTACATTTGTCGGGAAATCCGAGCTGTTCCAAATTGTTCACTTGATAATATGCAGAGAAATTTGCCAGGCCATAAATCGTGCGCATTTACGTTTTTGACTGCTCTGCCTATGATGTTATCGAGAAATATATTTGGAAGAAAAGTGTTCATCGAATTTCAGGATATGGTCTCCTGGTTTGTGACCTCTCTTATCTTGCAACCTTCCTTTCTCGGTACAGCTCGTTGTATGGCGTATCCTTGAATCGCCACATGGATTGGCAGTGATAATAACGACTTGGAACATAGACTGAACAAACGAACTTGCTTGAATCGCCTCCATGCGGTTTATAGTTGCAAACGATGCGAACATCAGTGTTCGACAATTGCAGTGGATAGGAACAAACAAATGAACTCGGTTGAATTACGTCCCCGTTGTTCATGGTTCCAACTGACTCAGAACTCAGTGAACGTTTATTGCTGTGAATAGCAACGAATTGATACAATTGCTGAAAATTTGAACTTCATTCATTCGCATCCTTGCGGTTCATGTTCGCAAAGGGTGCAAATATCAGTGATGGATTATTGCAAAGATCAGAATCGATTTTGAACACAGAATGTACGAGTGGACTTGATTGAAATGTCGCATGCGGCGCATGGTTGCAAACGATGAAAAATATCAGTGATCGACCAGTGAGGTGGATAGGAACGAATTGGAACATAGACTGAACAAGCGATTTTGGTTGGATTGCGTCCATGCGGTTCATGCTTGCGAACCGATGCAAACATCAGTGATCAACTATTGCAATTGATCGCAGCTCTTCCGGTCAATCGTTGCACAATTCATTATGGATGAATTGCGTCTATGCGGTTTACGGTTGCAAACAAATCAAAACGCTCTGTGCGGATATGGAAGTGCGTTCCAACAAGATGTGATATAGTCTGGGCAAGTGTACTCGCTTCAATCGTGTTCAGTCGATCTTTTGTTCGCAAGGAAAGCGAACATTCGAAATCGCCTATTGAATTGGATAGAAAAGAATTAGAACAAAGACTGAACAGTTGAAGTTGTTCAATTCGCGATTATGAAGCTTATGGTTGCAAACGATGCGAAATATTTTGAACAGATGTTCTGTTGATCAGGAACGAATTGCGACATAGTTTGAACGAGTGAATTGTTTGGAATCCGTTCTTGCGTCTTATGATTGCAAACGATGCAAGAACTAGTGATCGACTATTGAAGTGAATAGAAACGAATTGAGACTCAGTCTGAACAAATGTAGTTGGTCGTATTTCGTCCGGCGGTTAATAGTTGCAGTCGGTGCAACTATTAGTGTTGGAATATTGAAGTGGAACGGATCGAACTGGAACATAGACTGAACATGTGAACTCGGTTCAACTGCGTCTATGCGATTTATGCTTGCAGTCGACGCAACATCAGTGGTCGCCCATCAAAGTGCACAGAAACAAATTGTCAACTTATATTCGAACGCCGCGTGACCCATGCATTGTTCAGAGATCCACAAGCGTATATGCTCATACGGTAGGTCAGGCAGAGTGCGGGATAGATCAATTGGTCTGCATCGTCCTTTGTTCTTCTACAGAACTATAGTACTGTGGTAGTCTATCTCTCCAGTTCGCGTACGACCATAACAACTTTTATACCCGTCCATCAATTGATCACCTACACATCGTTCTCGCACGTTCACGGTGGTGATTTCAATTAGAATCGCTCACTCCAGTTCACCCATCATCGCAATGACCGCAATCCGATTTGAGCAGCATGTGAACTTCACAATTGCAAGATCCTAGTTCGCTCGTATTGACCAATTCACAAGATCTGTCACAATAGATGACTGGAGAATTACAGGGGATATCAGAAATACTTGTAGCTCTCATACAAAACGTTGTATTCGGCCACATCGCTCATCAGATCTTCGAGTGTAGAACATATATCACCACATAAATCAGCGCACATAACCGTGAAGGTCAGACTGAGTCTCCAGAAGCGTAGGAGACGGGGGGATCATGCGGAGCACTGAAACTCATAAAAGGATTATGGATTATACGGTAGGCAGATTCAGTTTCACGGGCTCATCGCTTGTTATGATAAACTTTTGGCCGGCTCCCAACGCCATCCAGAAGCCAACAATAGCCAAGTAAGTGGCTGATACAGAGAGAACGCCTTGGCCGACGGACATGTTGGAGTGCATCGCACCTTGCCAGCTAACGGTTAACAAGTGCGTTCTGGTGTAGCTTACACGACTGTCCAGTTGCATACACCATTATCAATGGGCCGCAGCGAAGCCACTGCAAATTGAAACAAGCAACCAGTTCATCTGACTGGGTTTCCGAACTGACACCTTTCACCTTAGGCTGAACAGATCACGAGTTTGTTGCAGTTTCGATTCACTACCGCGCATTTCAAGCTCACGTATTTGGCGTCGCGGCCATTAAGTTCGTCACGATGGATTTCATTATGCTGTGAAATCTGAGATCGAACAAATGTATCGGGGTTTTTGAGATTACCTGGAACTTTCTGAAATCTGGTTTATTGTTTTGAAAATTATGAAGAAAAAGAAGGAAACCCTCACCGTCTCATCGTTATTAGCAAGAATGCATGAACCTTGATAGAAAACTTCGAACGTTTTCCAATCTCTCTTCTTTGTACTTCCGTACACTTCTTCGATAGATGTGCTGCTCAAACGTGATCAACGCGCGAAGTTTGGGATCGCGATCACAGCGAAATTCCATATTATGATGAGAAACATTCCGACACGTTCCCGCAATCTTCCCCCAAATTGGGGTTCAAGCTGCAAGCTAAATCTCCGCTGCAAATATGCCTTTCCAGTCCACATCGTAATTCGATCTCCATGTGGCCGTCATCGCCAGGTACATCGTGTTGTTTCTGACCGAGTGCACTGGTGATTCAAATTTCCGCTAGAAAGACGTTGTCACGACGGAGATTCCAAGTCTGGTGCACATTTGCATGAGACAACCGTGTTGACTTTCGTGTCATTGACCTCACGGTAGATATGAGTGTGTCGTCTTATGCGAGCCATCAGTCACCCTTGCCTATGAGTTGATGCAACGGCCCAGCAAAACGTGTTATCCTCGAAAATGTTTTGTCGTGGCTGTGTGATAAACCTCTAACAAATCCTCCACTCACGCTCGTGGTCACGGGTAACACGATGACACAAATGTAGCGCCTTCATTGTATCGCTCACAGCTACGTTCTACCGAGCTCTCGCCATGTTGCTGTTACCATCCCTCTAGTCAATCAATGAAGTCAGTATCAACAGCACTCGCCTATCTCGTTCGCCACAAACTCACGGGTGCCGGTGTATCACCATTTTGTCGCTTAGCCCAAAGATAACCTGACTACTGACCCGTTCGAATCAATAGGGTATGCGAATAGCAAAAAGGCTGAATCAAATTAACAGATCAGACAGAAGCGCCGACAGTGCCGAGTTTGTTGCAGTTCCGATTACTACCGCGCAATTCATGCTCATGAATTTGGCGTCGCGGCCATTAGGTTCGTCCGGATGGATTTCAGTATGCTGTGAAATCTGAGATTGAACGAATGTAACGAGGTTCCTGAGATTACTCGGAACGTTCTGAAATCTGGTTTATTGTGTTCAAGGTCTCGGGAATGCTCAACATGTGATGAGCGGATGACTTACACGTTTCTAACCGATCTTTACTCGGTTACAACTCTCTATTTCGAAGAAAAACCGTGCTGAGTGTCATCTTATGAAATTCAAGAGAGTCCTCAAGAAATCGGTTTATGTAGTCCGGCTGCTCTCCTCAGATCGGATCGACTGATAATCTATGAGCAACTGCTCAGAGGTCAGGTTCGGAAACCATTTTCATATCTGCAAGCACACAGCTTATAATTCT
>LOND01008442.1:11223-23735 GCA_014220965.1 Paragonimus kellicotti | reverse complement strand
ACAAGACGACTAGGTGTTATAATGACGGTGCAAACTGACGAAAGTGTAAGCCAAAAGTGGCAATATGAAGAGCTCACGTTTGTAATTCATTTGTCTGCATACGCATTACCAGACGATAGTCATGAGAAATGTGCAACAAATAACTTTTATATGTGTGGTTCCTTAATACATTCGAAAACTATGGTCAGACTAATATGCGCCGAGAAAGTGTAGAACTGGTTTTGAAGGTGGAGAGCGAAGTGAAGAAAACATAACATGGGCGCTGTGGAACTTGCCAGATGTAAAACTTTGAGCCTCATCAATGCAGCATTTGACGGTAAATTAGAAACAAAAAGTATGACTGCCCCAACAAAGTCCTAAAGTTAGTTTGTCAGCAACATGCCAAAGTAAAAACGTGGGTGGAAATGGCCTTTTTACACTTGGAATGTACAATCCTACATAAATGTATATGTACTAGAAAATAAGTGATGTCCGATAGGAAGAGTTGTTTATCTAGTCCATTTCTGCATTGTTAACCGTTGACACCATATGTGAACCCATTCTGGACTTCATCAGTTTGGAGGAAAGTGGCTCTCTGGATAAAAATGTGAGGTGATTGGTCATCCTTATTTACATTTGTGCATAGTGAGCTATTATCTTCGCCCCGCTTGTGAGTAAATGAAGATTTCCGGAATCATTGAAGAATGCGAAAGGATGTTCAATGACAAATTTCACAATATTCCCTGGATTATTCATCTTTATAGTCGTGACATCACAAAAACGCTATAACGGAGAAAATAGCTAGCTGCAGGTAGACCAGTGGGATGTCTTTCATATATCACAAACCTCGGCCAAAAATGCATATTGATCGGTAGTTTATACGATTTATGAGTCGTTGTCCACAAAACTGGCATACATCGTCCAAACCCCCTGAATATGGAATTATAATTTGGATTATGTGTATTACTGCCTCTTCATAAGTGTGAAGTTTGCAAGTGAACTCTGGAAAACCATGCAAGGCAACGATTGATAAAAACCAAAGGACGTGCCATCCTGAATATAACATGGGTATCACGTGAACGTAGCTTCCCCTGCGATAGTTGTTTTTATTTTGCATTGACTGAGATAGAATTTTCCCAACAAGATTCTTACTACAATGGAACGGCATCAAAATAGGTGACTACTGTCTCACATATGGACTACATGTAACAAGTCTATTTCTGATAGGCGTGCACAGATCAGCTAAATGACATTAGTGTGTGCGTTAAAATGTTAAGTTGACAACAATAATACATGTTAAGGTTTTCACGATGGTTGAATGTATTTCTGAGGTTTGTTACAACAACATATTTTAATGAAGTGTCAATGGTGATATAAAAAGATGGGTTGCAGAAAATGGAGTTTTACATTCTCAAAAAGCCAAAAACTCACATGAGGTCAGGTGAAAGAAAGTAACCCTAGTGACCTACCGGTACACTTTCACTCAAATTTTTTCACGGTACTTTTACACCGCTGTGGTCTACTTCTCAATATTAATCAATCGCTAAAATTTGTTTGCGTCCTTACACTTTCGTCAGTTTGCACCGTCATTATAACACCTAGTCGTCTTGTGCAAGACAGACTGTATTTCTTACAACCGGCTTTGTATCCCCACGCTTTTCCAACCCACTGTTCCTTCAAAGTTCGTTGGACCTGATCTCCGCACATGTAAAGTTGTCACACAGTACGATCTATGAAATGTGCTGTGGTTACCCATTATTGTAGCACTGTGTGCATCCCAGTACTATTTACTGAATTAGTCATCTTAACGTTAAGTATATGTGACTCTTTCTCTAGTAGTGGAACGTTTTATCATGACCCTAGCTGAATGAAAGTGTTGGTTTCTACTGTTGATTACAGAATTGCAGACTTTTATACCATTCAGAGATGGTCTCGTTGGCCATGCACGAAAACGGTTTGGGCTAGTCTCATAAATTAAGCATACAGCCTTTGGACTCAAAAAACCCATCAGCAATCAATAGTGAAGTTGTCTCGTACCACCATATACGTCTAGTAACATGTCTGAAAGAAAGTTGACACAGTTCTTTACAGTGCTTACCTCCCTCTAAATACTGGCTATTATTGGTCCTCTATATTTCCCGCTAGAAATGCGCCTTCACGTAAGTTTTCGGAACTGCAATTGGCATTGTTGTGTTTGTTTCACATTCAGTCCGGTGACGCACCGGTTTCCGGTTTATTAAGACTTGCTTCTGTGTCCACCGTGGAGTTGCACTTCGTAACTGGTGCATCGTGTGTGGGGCAACCTGCATATGACCTTGGTAAGCTACGCCAGTCATAAACGCGTTAGAATGCATCAACTATTTGTCTGCGCGCATCGGGATGGTACATTCATTTGTCACCTTTGACTTCTTCTTGAGTGCTAAGATCCGTTCACGAAACAGCGTGGCTGCTGTTATGTTGCAGGCCACGAGAAGGTTGCCGCCATTCATCTTCCAGTGATTTCTGTTCTGTTTAGGTTATATTTATGATGGTTATCTGTAACCTGACTCGACTGCATGATGGACAAACAACTCTAGAATTCTTTCGACCGGTGCTTCACTGTGCTGACCAATGCACGCAGTCATAATTAAGGCAGCTTCAACATCCGACTCCGATGGATTAGTTGTGAGCCGAGTTTGTTATCTAAGAATCCTGTGAAGAAATTCGACTGTTTTCAAACGGGATACGTTTACACTGAAGATTATCTTTTTTGCTCAGAAGAGAAAACTCATGTAAAGTCAGGTATAGCCCTTAGAGATAACGAGAATAACAAGTTGGAATGGCTCTTGTTTTTATTGAACGATACCTGTGATATACCCTTGAGACTAAAAGCCTAAGTCGTCAAATTAACAGCAGCATTTGGCATGAAGTGGACGTTTGCCCAGCATGAGTGAAGATATGTATTATACATTCCAACTCCTAGTATACTGAGTCACAATAGTCTTTGTGTATGTTGAGTGGTCCGTCTCACTATCGCTGAACAGACTTTTTTGCAGAAAGTTGCCACATTAGTACCAGTTGTTGATAACATCCAAATTTGTCTTGACCACTATCGGGTCAACTTATGCCGGTAGAGAAGTAAATTGGACGTACATGCATAAATTAAACAAGACAGGGTAGGGTGAATCAAAATAGGTCAACAGCCCCAATTGTCTGTCATGGGTAAGTGTAGTGTTTGTTTTTCCAAAACAAAACTTAAAGAATTCGTGTCCGATAGATAGCTTTCAGCCATTGTTCAGTGGAGACAATCTGGCTGCAGTAGCAACGACTGACGCGGATCAACTCAGCATACCATACCAAAGTTGACTGCACAGCCAAACAACGTCAGTCATCTAGTACCTCATCTTATGCATTCCTGAGAATATGAACAACAGTCGGAATAGTTTCGCTGTTTACTTCTCGAATATCGAGGTTACAAGCAAATTTTGAAATACACCGCCAACGAATAATAGCTGAAGTGACTATAAACCTAAACGACGAGGGGTTTTAATAAACCTCCGTATCTCAAGGTCCAACAAAGTGAAGACTTTTAAACCATACAAATGCTTGTTTGGACATGCAGCAGCTCAGTAAAATTCTGGGGCGTGTCGTTGAGTTTGAGGCTGTCCGCATTCGATTGAACACAGCCGATGAAAATTGCAAGCAACAAGATGTCCATCCCATTCAAGTACGATTACAAAATCACTGGAAGACAGTATTAGTCTAAAACAGATGTAACCTGGATGTAAACGATTACACATAAATTTTGTCCCTCACAAAACGTGGGTGGAGCTCAGAAAACGTTTGTGTTCCACTTGAGCTTGTGTGCTGACATAGAGGTAGATTAGAGTCTTATACGGGTTAAAAGTTTGTGCATGAAGTTTAGGTAGTATTGTAGGAAGGCGCATTCAAATCTAACTCTCAATAGTGTTAAAAAGAAAAAGCACGGTGTTACATAGGACATAAAAAATCTAGATAGAAGATAGGGCGATTTTTGTGAGTGAGTTAACCGGTAATTTTAAGAGTTGAATTACAAAAATAGAACTATCCGGGATTCGTTGCATCCCTGTCTTTTAGGTTAAAGGTTACCTACTACTAATATCCCTATAGTAGTTTTCTACGTCGGCATTACCACCTACTGTGTTGTTCAATACGGAGTGGAAACTTGATGGCTAATTGCTGAAATCAAATGGTAGAAAGTTATACATTTACAGTCGAAAAGTTGCAGCAATAGGAGCTGATTCACCGACTACGTCCAAGGATGCCTGTAAATGATTAGGTAATACATGTCGGATTCATCTGGTTAAGCTGAATCACTCTTGCTTTTCGTTTGACCTCATATGTTGACTGATTAATGTAATGTAATCACTTCCCTGATCTATATACCGGTAACCTACTCTTAATTTGATTGTTTACCTCGTGTGCTCGCACAATAAAAACCGTATGTCACGTACGCTCTAAGAAAGAGGGATGTCTGTTAAGTAGACACGCTAGTGTTCTGTCTGCCAGCACCCTAAATGGTTGTCACTTCTCAGACGTAACCAACAGCAATGAACGAAAGGTTGCTCGAGCACACATCTTGTATGACAATGTTGATGTCCTTCAACCTTATGCCGGATAAATATTTGAAGATTTTGCCGGAATGAACCAAACATTACGGTTACTTTATTACAAATTCTGCACCCAGAATGTTTAGCTAGTCACTGTGAAAATGGGTCGCTCGGCTCTAAGTTTCCTCTTACTAGAGCTCATCAATATAACATATTCTTGCTGTGACCAAATTTAAAATCAAGTTAGTTTCATATAAGGTTATTATAATGGACGAGGCCTCTTTGAAATCACCGTAGGCGTGATTAAAGTGACATCTATTTACGGGTAATGTACAGGTTGCCCAACTGTTGCTGCTGGCGAGTTCTTGAGAGAGCCAAACTTGAGTCTAACAATTCGTAATGAAGTGGAGTGACAGAAGAGCCCATGTGAATGCGCTGCCAGCAGTTATACGTGAATCGTGTCCAGGCTGTGTAAACTCAATTGTTGACAGGTTTTGGCTCGCAGTTCTGACACATTTTTGAAAGATTTGACTAGCAATTACATGTCCGGTCCGAAAAGTTACCCAGCCTGCATGAGTGAGAACTATAGATCAAAGGTTAAGAAAATTGTAGATTTTGCAAACGATACAACAGCATGCTATTTTTCAATACGTAGTTTAGTTAGCACGCAATCATAAAAAGTAAATAAGCAAGAAATGAAAGTATCGCTGAACACTTTCCTTGTTCATCATCAACATCACCAAGGACAGCAATACATTACCGGCTCACGATTACGCTTAACTGCCATACGACCATAGGAAAAAGCGCAGACAGAAAAAAGGGAAGGGTGGGACGTAATTGCTGGAAAACATCCTTCTGAAATCAAAGACCAACCATCGAAGTCTTCACGTCTAACTGACAAACGACTGGGCAGTAAGCAAAAATAGGACGTCATCAGCAAGACAGCTGCTTTACAGCTTTCACTGTCCGCGGACATTAAGTTCACTTAATTCAAAGACCCCTTAGCCAAACTGCGGCAACGCTTATGTCACTGAACTCGATTAGCTACCATCGCACGTATCGTCTCCTGTTACCGGCTCTGTGAGCCACGAAAGTCCCAGCCAACGAGACTGTCCCAATCTACAGTAGCCAACTCTGGTAGTTGACTTAATTTATCTACATCAGCTTACCATTTATCTAACGTGCACCTTATGCCAATGGACCGCAACATCGGCAAAGGCGTTAGGTGTGGAAGACGGTTTGCACAGTTTGTTTATTGTCTACACCTCTGACAAACCAACTGTGGGCCTAATACCGAACGCTGTTAATGGGAAAAAATATTTTAAGTGAATGGAATGGTAAGTACACATTTCACCTCGATTAATCCATCCGTGACGGCAACTGCCTAGTTAATCTGTCAAGTTTTTGTGGTCGCTGCACGCATGTCTTCGGCAATATTTCGACTGTTGCGGAAGCGTTTGTTGCCTATCGATCGACTTGACCAGCATAAGTGCACAGTAAAAACATTCAGCTATTGGTATTATACTGCTTGTCAGTGGATGGCTTCAGCGTGCATGGTTCTACTTCTTCAGAATGTAGCATTGACCAGGCAATCTTGTCAATGCTTTCACGCAACATTGGCTTACCGTGTTTATCTGGTCGTCAGCCCCTCAATTATTGACAGTTCTCTCTCTGGTAACCGTCGCTTTTTTCGTGTCATCCACGACTGTTGTCGTCACATTGGTCAGAACAGGTTTTTATGTTGACTACGTTGTACATACGTATTCGTTCGCAATTATCCACTTTGACCAATAAAGTGTAGAAAGCTTAAGGTGACGATTTAACGAATGAGGACCGCAGCAGCCTGGACCGAAGTGGTTCTGTTATATTGGAGTTTTGAATCAAAGGAAACGGGGGCATGTTGGTTAGTTGTCCATTTATGGAATTAAAATTAGATAAACGGTGGGCAGTACTGTAATAGTAATTGTCTGTGCTATGTTGCTTGCATTTTTCTGATAAGTTCCTTCATATTCATTTGTGGATCTAGTGGGCAGCAACCGCCTGAGTCACGATTCTTCTTTGGATTTTTCATTAAGCTCAAAAATTAACCCAAAATTAATGAGGATTTTTGATCCTGTTCAGAAACCAACTTCAGCTGGTAGTATTGACCCATTGTGCTCTTGGTCTACTGAGAGAGAGACTACGGGTAGACTGTTGATTAACTTAGGGTATCAGCTTGCGATGTAATTACAAATGAAGTGTGAAGTTTTTAACCCCAAAACCTATTCAGATTTACTCAACTCCACCTACACTGCCGACTGACGTTTATTTGCCCATTGGAAGGTGCTGCATGGGTTCCATGTTTGAAGAAATCACCAGTCTTAGGGGTAGTACCCGATGGGGGGTTTGGACAACCTGTTAATTCAAAAGTACGTGACCTTTGGATAAGAGATTTATTTTTGCTGGTTCGATGTTGATCATGAAGCAGAAATAGCCAACATGCAGTGTTCAACTATATAGGGAGATGAATTTAGTGCGGATTAACCCTATGAAATGGGAAAATAATTTGTCTACTAACCGGAAAGAGAGCATTGAGCTGTTTTTGCTTGCTATAGTGTTTATTGAATTCGTTTGCTGAGAAAACACCATAAATGTCCATTTTTTTCTGCCAATCGCTTACAACGCACACAAACAGATTGCGATAAGCATATTTATTGTGCAGTATTGAGTTCAGTGGCACGAGTACGTTTCACAAATGCCTGAGCATTGGTTACACACTCTACTCTGTCGCATGGGTTATTTAAGTTATGAGGTGCAGTCACATGGTTAGAGTATTATGGGAAATGGGACGAGAGTCAAAACCATGTCCTGCAAAATATTACCACTCTGTAAACCAAGGTCGTTGTACACTTGGAACCAGAGGTGTCATGAGATGAAGGCCGGCAAAACTTTCGTTGTGAAACCTTATGCTCCTCTCTGCTCCGCTGACTTGTATATCTACTGTTAGTTAACTTTCTTTGTGTTTTCTAAGCCATAGCAACTGACATAGGGTGCGAGGATGGACAGATAATGACCTGGCGTAGAGAAATTAAGTCGTTCACGAAGGAGTTGGACCACTGTAAGTCGGGTTCACTCCCGGACTGGGGACCTTACGACTGGTAGAGTCGGTGGCTGGGGGCGTTAGTTGATGTGGCGTCGGTGTTTGGTCGAGTTATCTGTGGGGTGTGTGTGCACTTAATGACGTGGAGTAGTGAAGGGTGTCTTGTTGATGACGCAATGTTTTCACTTGGTTTGGTTGTTTGTTTGCAAGATGTAGGCACCTTGATGTTGAATGTTTGAATATAGACGTAGCTATTTTTAGTAGTTAGGTCCCTTCACGTCCCCTTCTTTTCTTTTCCTCTCTTGTACAGGGTTTGCTTCTTTCTTTATGGTTGTGTGGCAGCTAAACATTAGTAAGAACCAATGATGTATTGCCATCTATGTTGATGATGATGTAGTCTTCTCAGTTAGTCGGCCCTTTTGGCTGTTTCATTTCGAAAGGGACACGCGACCTAAGGTTTGTTCGTTCGGCAAAATTCGTCCTATATGGAGAAGCGTTGGAAATACAAACCGGTTAGTGGGAGACAAACTTGTTGTATTGATATGATACTAAGTATGGTCGAGTAATCCCACCTAAACGTACAGTTACAGTCACTAGTGTGTGGTCCTTAAGCTGGTGGATTCTACTGAGAAGACAAATATTTATGGGTGAATTGACATTTTAGTCATCCCACTTCTTGGCATTCAAAAAAAGAAGTGGGCAAATCGTTTGCTACTTTCTTTCCGAGATAAATTTGTTCTCTCAAATAAGTTGTCTCCGTGTTAGAGACTTTTCCGGTGAACTTGCCATTTAAGAATCGTCTGATAAGTTGCGTGTGCTCATATATTTCACAACAAGATTGTAATATCTTCATAAAAGTGCATATTGTTCAATCAATAATTTTATGTGCATTCCTTGCTGATCCTAAATAAATGGGCGCACGTGGTTCATTGTAGGAATACTACATTGTTTTTAATCACCCGGTGTTAAAATCAAATGCCGTAGAAGTGAAAACACACAGACATTGTTTGACGGGCCACGAGGCTTTATAGCACTATCGCCAGCTGGTTCGACTTCGAAGAAATTCAAACGGCATGTCCAACGATAAATGTGTACCGTCCTTTAGACCTTAATCAGGATCATGCGGTCCCATTTATCAACTTCACAGATTTCATTTATCAAACGCACATCACTAACTTATTATCTGATTGTCTCTGTGTCATAATTTGAATTGTGCAAGGAACACACGATACTGCAAATCATGATTGACACTTGTAAAATCATAATTTTATAACTTTGAATTTGTTTTGTTGCTATCGTCATTTTTTTCCGTACAGTTCATTCTTCCCATAGTTGACTATTCAAAACGCGATTTCAAAATGTGTTTCAACTTTCTTCTAAAACCACATACACTAAACAGCTTCCCGCACTACAAACAATTCGTAAAGTGTGATGGATAGTCTAAATGATAGTCACTAGTTTTACGACGTTGAAAATAACATGTAGATGCTTATGGAGGTACCCGTTCTCTTATTGCGATTCTCAACTTAAAAGTTATCTAGCTCATTAGAGGATGTAAACTTGTCCACAACCATGCGATCAGTTTCTTCGGAAAGGACGAATTCGTAAAGGTTGTTTGGAGTTTATGAGCTCCAACTGATGTTTTCATTCGAGAGTTTCGTGATACAATCAGGATCACTGGTGAATGGTAGGGTATTTTGGCTTAGTTATGTTAAACCTTATCCACAATTATTCGCGACCGTCGCATTCTCTTAGACTTTTTACTCAGCCCTTCTTGAGAAGAAGCACTATACTTTGGTTTTACGTTCGTTAGAGCTCGTCAGTAGTGCACATCCTTGTCACGGCCGAAACTAGAACTCCAGCTGTTTCGGTGCTCCTTTAACTTAATCCAGTGCCGATAGTGATTAAACACTATCAAGTTCAGCAAGCCATCGGCATGTGGTATGCAGAAAGGAGTTGAACTCAGGCCACTAATACTGATGATAAGTTGATTACAGTCGTGGACTAGTTGCTTTGCAAAGCATGGCAGTTCCAAAAGTCCTGTTGGAAATAATCGATGTAAAAGCAGAAAGAAGCACTTCCTGTTGACAGCTAAATTGACAACACTGACAACGCTGAGAGCAACCTCGGCGATTAATTGTTCAAATTCTTTATCCTAGATGCCTGTTTTCTGTGTGCATTCTGAAATGCCCGCCATATGTTTAAGCAAATGCTAAATCCTCACATCCGAAAATGTTAAGATGGACCAAAATAGGTTGGAGGAAGCTGTCTGGCATAAGTTGCTTAATATGCAATCAAAGTATAACCTGTCACCAATTTAGGAATTTTTTTTTATGGTGAACTAATGGTTTAAATTATGACCCTGAGTGTTTCTCATAATCTATTATGACCAATTGCTCAGTCAGGCTAAGCTTGAGGTCTATCGGACCAACGCTGATATGTATGTGAGGCCGGGAGAATATCTGCACAAGTGATAAACGCTAGTTAGCCAGCGAAACTCTAGTTCACTGAGCGCTACAAATATCAGCTAACCAAATGTTTTTCAAAGTGAGTCGTCTACAACTCATCCAATACAATAGTGTTTTATTCTAACATGCTGCAAAAAGCTATGAACCATAAATGAATAGTGAGTGATGTTGTAGCAAGCTGGGTCGTAGCGAACGCAAAATATTTCTAGGATGGTAGGGTTTCGTTAAACTATGCCGATGGGTGCAGTCAAGCACAGGCACCGCCACAACTACCTCAGATACTTCACTTTCAACTATGATAATTTAATGTTGCATTTCGAACCAATTGTTGATGTCGCGGGTTTCTATCATTCTTTCACAGTAACACGGAATCCACCTCCCCAACCTGGATGCTACCATCAAACTGCGTAACCGTACTTTTGGGAACTCTAGAAGATTGTTTACGGAGCGGGCTGGAGTTTGGACGATGGGATCGCGTTATTGATTTGATGGAACTATTAGAACTAGTTTGTAGGTATGTCAAAAGAAGCAGTCTGTCTCTAAACTGGGTTTTACAACCTACAGAATCGAGTCGAAACAACTTGAAGTTCTCCAGACCGGACTATTTGTCGAGTTGTTGGAAGTGATATTTGAAAAAGTAAGTCATTTGGGCCTTTTGATGCGCTAAAACTAGTGATTACAGGTTGTGGAGTCCATGTGGGAGAACCAACAACTTCCCGATTTGTTGGAAAAGCTTGTTTTCCTCCTTAAACGTGTCTATGACCCGCTAGAATCGTGGAACCGTTGGAAAAATGCGTGAGTTTTACTCTAATGATGATTACTCTGTTGCATAATAAGCGTGGTGTTATGGACTTCAACACCTCCTCCTTTAAATTGTTCCGTTAGAGCTTTCTGAAAAATCGGTTTATATAACGATTTTCTTATTATTTGTAGGAGCCATGCACTCCATTTGGCTACCTTAGTTACCTTGCGTAATTCATCCTGTATACTAGTAAACTCAAACTCCTCATGTGTAAAACCAATGATGTGGAGAGTTTCTTACCATGTTCTCATAAACTGCGTGTCCCGAACCGGTTACATTTTTTCTATAAAAATTGGATTTTACCATTGTGCACCTCCAAAATGTAGCGAGTCTGAAAATGTGCGTACATCTGAAACAGCCGACCTCTGATTTCTAACTGCGGCACAATAAACTTTGGGAATGTTACATTTCTTCGCTGGGAATTCGTTGTATGATTGATCAGTTTAATTTGTCTCGGTCTTATGTCCTCTTCGACCGAAAAATAGACAAAAGCAGATAATTACAACATTGTGGGTTATTAGTGCGATATTGGATGTGCATGAGTGAAAACGTAATCCGATTGTACCGTTTATGCAATCCGAAGTGTCTCCTGATTCGTTGTGTGAGTAACTGGACAGGGTAAATTAAGCTGACTGTTCACATTCATCCATTGTATTGCACTGACGGGTGACTTCGATAATCTGTTTGCCTTGACCTATACTTGACAGTCGACCATGATCGGTTGCTGATTGTCGTTCCGAAGTTGTCTTGATAATCGACGGCACATTCCGAATTCAACTGAAGCGCTTCAAAATATCACATTTGCCGCATCATACATGGCGGTTGAGGACTATTCAGAACATGGCTGGTGTTAGTTAGGAAGGGCCACCGAAAATGCCCTGTTAGGTCATAAAAACAACAGAGTAGCAACTGGGCCTAGAAATTCTTCAAATACGATGAGATTCCAAACGTTGATCGCTGACGAAGTTGGTAGCATCCGATTACGCGGCCTTAACTTTAGCGCCCAGAAGCTGCTTTTGCGGACACAACTCTCTCAACCTATAAGCAAACGAACTCACAGTTCGGGACAAGGGTTGCATAACAGTTATCAAACATTCAGAGCATGGTGTCTCTTTTTTGAGATGGGCGGGTTGGAAAGTCTAGAGGATCCAAAAGGTGAAAGCAATGGTGGGTGACGCTCGAAATATATGGGAACACAATCCGCAGGATCCAGTGTCATATTTTCTGACTCACTCTAGCAATTAGTTTTAAGCCTATTGTGTTGTCATTAGCCCAAGAATCAGAAACAGAAAACGAGTGTTGTTCTTTAATTTGTTTGTTCATAACTTCAAATGACTGTGAAATCCACTAGTGGCGAGAGAAAACTTTGAGATGATCAGCCACCTACTTGTTTACCGTATTGATCCTGTTTGCTTTTCTAACGAAAGCCAGTGAGCTCCGCCTGCGACGTTAAAGGTTTTGTGAGTATATACATTCTCACAGTGAAATCTGCACCAGATCTACTTTATGATTTATCACCTTAGATTACAAAAGACCAGAATTGTCTCATGAACGGACTGTTACCAAACATGCTACTCGAAACTGGTGTTCATGTGTCTCGGTGTTTTATGCAACCC
>LOND01008440.1:7907-21051 GCA_014220965.1 Paragonimus kellicotti | reverse complement strand
TTGCAAGGTGTAGCCGCCTCGATGTTGTATGTTTGAATATAGACTATTTTTAGTAGTTAGGTCCCTTCCCCTCCCCTTCTTTTTTTCTTCTCTCTTCCTATACAGGGTTTGCTTTCTTTTCTTCGTGGTTGTGTGGCAGTTAAGCATCAGTGTGAACCACTGATGTATTGCTGTCTATGAAGACGATGATGAACCGAAGTAGTAGAAGTGCACATTCTTAGTTGGTTTGGTCATGTACGTATTATACCGACGTAGCGTCTGTTACACCGCGCATTATTCAGCCTGGCCATTGATGTAAGAACCTTGTAAGGCGGCTGGGTGATGACGTGGTCATCGGCTACTAAGACCCTAACCGTCCCGCTGGTAGGTGATGTTTACCTGGTTGAGGAGTTCGCGAACACTCATACCGCTGACTGAAAACACTGTCGTGGCAGTGTGTCGCAGTCAACAAGCCTGCATCCGCACAATGGTTTTTTTTCCTTGATGGTCCATTGTTTCTTCGTCTCCCTTTTTCCGCTCTTATATTTGTTTTTTTTTGTCACTGTACTACTCTGTGGACCACTGCCAGGACTAACGGTAGTCTGAGCCACAGTACCCTGAAGTACAACTCAAAGCTGAAAATGTTGTTAATGCAAAATCAGATTAATTTTAGTTGAAACGGTGCATAAAATGCTTGGTGAGAATACTGGTTGGTTGTGAGTGTAGTGTGTGACTCACAGCGAAAGACTGACGTTTATATGAAGGATCACTGCCTGAGCCTGTTGACTAACGCATTTGCATATCCATTGTAAGATATGTTGGACTACGCATGTATCCGCAATATGCTATTTGAAGAAGGAAAACGCGACTCGATGGTCGTTTACATTCTTTTTGTGATAAAGTTCACAATTGTTAGGTCGACGTGAAACTGGTTACTCAGCTTTTAAAAACGCACCATTTCACAATACAAAATTGTTGTTTGTTGCAACTCGACTTGTTGGATCATACCTAGGCAAGAACCTCCACCATTAATATCCATGATTTTAAGTTTGAATGATTAGGTTGTCAGTACTGAGTTATCTTTTTCATATTATTAACTGTCTTTATTCTTTTGGTACGATTATTCACACATTGTTTTCCTTCTGAGGTTGAAGAACATTCACGTCAACTTACACTTGTCATTTGCAGTTCATGGGCGATTACATTCGCAGTCCATTAATTCGAAGTTTACACGCAAAGTTGGAGCATCAACAACAACACAGTTCCAGTACACACCCAGAAGTAAGTGTTTTCCGCATCGTCAGCTGAGCTGCTTAACATTTTTTCCAGTGGTACTCTATTCGGTCTCAGTACGTGCAAACGGACATACTTTCGCGGTTCCTTCCATTCGAACAGGATGAAGAGACAACAGCCTTTTTGTTCAGTTGTTTTGAAAAATCTGACTGGATTTTTACACATTTCTACCATGCAATTGCCAAAGCATTTCTCACCTGGTTTATTTCTTCGACTTCGATAAATGGGTATGTTCAGTTTGAGTTGTTTTTTTTTCGTCGTAGTCGTGCATGCGCTGGTAACTTCTTACTGTGTTATGTGTAATTAGTCCAGCGACCTAGCTTCGTTTATTGGAACAATCCATTTGTTTCATATGCTAACGAAGGAAACCGCTGAAACTTTTGTATCCCAAATCTAATTATCTTGTTACTTTACAACGGATTTGCTGATTGTATCGGATATTCTTAAACTATTTGACTACTGCTCATATTGAGTTCGCCTTTTCTCCCCTGAACGAAGTTGGCGAGTGACATTCTGCCACGTGTGACTTATGTCTTGCCTACTTTCGTTACCTTTGTCTAGACTGGAAATGGGATTTGAACCCGAAAGATAGCTTGTATATGTGCCTTTGCAACTGCTGGAATCCCTGGTATTGAATGATCAACCATGTGGGTTGCTGATGGACACCTTTCGTATCGTTTAAAACAGCCGGGGATAGTTTTTTTTTCAAGATGTGTGGAGATTCAGCCAAAGGACATGGTGGCCACTCATAATACTCAGTAACAACACAGTTGACAGTATTGCATTGCAATAAGGGAAGGAGACCAAGATATGAAAGAACTGAACGATCTGTGGATGTAAATTCGTGCAACCATGAACTTAGTGGATTATCTGGTACTACATCGGGTTAGACATTTGGAGGCTAGGGAATGTATCAGAGAAGATTTTTCACAAAACTTTTTTACAGACGTGGAGGTGATTATAAACAGTGTGGTCAGTGAGTGTGTTAAGAAGAAATCCACTCGAAATGGGAATCAGCTCGAGCAAGCGGAGTCCGGTTGAAAGAACTGAAAAACGGCAAGACCGACGTGATAACACAATCTAGTTTTAAATGATGGAAAGGCGTTACTGAATAGCCTAAGCAGTAAACAGTTGTAAAGCTTCTAAAATAACATAGCTAACATGCAGTGGGCAAGAGAGATCACTAGAAAAGTGGAGCTGTGAGATGAAAGTTGGTATGATGGTTGTTCCCGATGAGTATGAAAGTTGAATGAGTAAAAATATCTGCTAAATCGGACGAAAACCATTTCCAGATATTTCGTAGAACTTATCATTTACTAACGGCTTTCACACTGTTATTGTTTTCCTTGGTCCATCTTGTAAAATTAAAGCTTGATCACTACTACTGAAATTGCACAACAAAACAACACTATCAGCGTGTTTGTATACTGAGGTACCAGAGACTACTGCAGGTCCCTTGATATCTGAAAGGAATTAGAAGAGATTCGCTCCCTGAGGAACTCCACAGTTGCGTAGATGTTTGGTGGGCATTTACTGATGTATCCGACTGGTCAGCCTTGACCTCTGCGTTCAGAAGTTGGTGCGGACACTCAACCGTCCCTGGCTCACAAGCAATGGGGCTCACAGCTTGAAACGATAATTACGTGACGGCTATCAAACACAGCTCCCAGCCTCTGGTTTTCATTTTTATATTTACTGATTATCAACAAGAAAACAGGGTTTTACTAGCTGCTTTGTTATCATAAAACAATCTTTGATACGGTTGTTCCGGATTTCTCCCCTGGTGAAAGTGTACTACCATACTCCGACGCAATGTCCTGAAGGTACTATTGTAATCAAGACATGCGCCGTACAGCCTTACCACGTTTAACTGACTTCGAATGAACTTGACAGGCGATTACATCGGTTGTCTGCCGGGGATGTTCCTTAAGCTAGTTGGAGTGAATAAAAAAATTGAGGATGGAAAGATTCGTATTGTAACAGATACTTTTTTTCAATACTTCGAGGATAACTTAAAGGCGAGTGATCGGTCTATAATTAACATATTTTTCGGAATGGAGTTTTTACCCACGCATCTTCATCACTCTACACCCTTTTCGATGTAATTTTAAAAATCTTGCCAATGACAGAGCTAGGCAGTCAACGCTTTTCCCCAACATTCTTCGGTGAGATAGTAATGATGGAAACTGAAATCTCATTTCTGTATATTTTAGGCCACTATGCATAAACCGAATTGTAAGACTAAAAAGGAATGTGGTCTGCTGTGTGGCATTTCTTCGAGTTTGTATTCAAACAGTCAGATTCAAAGTGCCTTCATCTTAGTAATTATCATGCGATGGATAGATGCTCTGAAGTTTGTCATTCACACAGTCTGTGGCCAGAGGTGTTAGTGATGGAGGTCTTTAGAGTGGACCAGTGGGAACGTCTCTTTTTTTTGACTAGGTTCGTGAAGTAAGTGCCGTTAACGAGACTGGCAATGAAAGCCACATGGATGCTGTTCTGTGTCGTTTTTCTTTCACCCGTATTCAACGTTATGATTTGACAGTGTATTCTCATCTTGAATGGCAGTGTTTTAGTTTGGAAATATAGATTTCATACAGTATGTCTCATGTTTATCCCCGCTCTAGCGCCTATCTCAAGCTTTGCTCCTTAATATTTGTGTAACTTTGACAGTCAATATTAGCTATCTCTGGCTGTCTGCTTTTGTTCTATTCTTATTCAGGTTGCTCAGACGGGGTTCGATGTTCGTTTTATCCTGTCGGCAGTTTGCCTCTTTATTGGATCTCTCTGAGGACACCAAGTTGGACTTATTACTGGATATAGGTAATGCCTAGCGGCCTTTCTGACCACCCACTAATCAGTAGATGATGAATACTGTTGCACTTGCTCACACATCTCATCTTGAAACAGCAGGGCTGGTCGCGTCTCTGTTGCAGCATTGGGACGAACAACTTTAGCTGGTAGGCACATGCATTTTTTTGCTTCCAGTCGGGCTGCTTTTAATGGCATTTAATCGCATATTTCGCACTCAGTCATACAACTTCCCGCTGGCCCACTTCGAAAGGAAGCAGTCGACGTGGTTTACGTTTCGCTTATTCATTAGAAGCCACCGGTGGTGCACACTCATGTCCGGCTCGGAGAATTTATTTGCCACGTTGGCGCGTGCGAAGCGACCATGGGTTAACGGCTTCACCATTGACCTGTCTGTCGACATGACCGGATGATTGCATCCGTTTATTCAAACACAACCCACGTACTCGGGTCACCCGATCATTTCGAGAAGATATTTAGTTATCCTTCTGTAATTTCAAGTCGATGCAGTATGAATTTGTCAACCAGTTTGCGAACGCTATTTGAACGTGCTACCTTCGTGCTGTCGTGATGGACTCAGATTGTCTGAAAGTTTATCTGCATCATCGTTCATAAATAATGTCGTCGTGTTTTTATTCCAAAAGCGCCTCCTACCTGAAGAAAACGATTTTCTCCGATCGGAATGGAGAAGAATTTCCCCAACAGTCTAGAGGTAACCTTCACTAGTTTTTTACCCGTTCAACCTTTATTCCGCAACACCTATTGGTGGCTTAATGACCTTAACTACACTGTCTCGTCAGCTTGTAATATTGCTGATGAGATATCAACGAGGATAGCAAAGGCACGAGTTGCCTTTGCCAACCTGCGTCATCTGTGGCGTCGAAAAGACGTTCGATTGTCGCTGAAAGGAAGAGTATATAATGCTTGTGTACGTTCTGTTTTGCTCTATGGTTCGGAAACGTGGCCTGTTCGCAAGGAAGATATCAACAAGCTTGCTGTATTTGACCATCGTTGTCTCCGCCAAATAGCCCACATTAAGTGGACTGATCGCGTGAGCAACGGCAGTTCGCCGGCGCGTATTCCGGAACGCTCGGGATGCGCGATCGATTGGTCAACTACTCAGCCTGCGATGGTTAGGTCACGTACTCCGTATGCCAGCTGAGCGTTTACCGTACCGGGCATTATATACTGAGACCACCAACAGTTGGGTGAAACCACATGGTGGTCAAGCGACAACGTGGTCACGAAATATGAAAACCCTGACTGCTCCACTGAGTAAAGTGGGTAGGTGTCGCCTGCCTCCTCGTGATCACTCAAACCGCTGTTAGAGACGCTATCCGAGATGGCGGCGTGTCGCAGTCAATGGCGTACCATTTCTAGTTCTTCCGCTTAGACTTCTATTAATTTTCAACCTTCTTAGTAACGTTTTCTTCTAGGATATTCCACGTCACTGTTGAGGTGAGCGGCAGCCCGAGCCACAGTACCTTTTGGTCAGGCTCATGGCTGCTATGATGATGATGATAATGATGATGATGAGTGGTAGCGGCGCCACCTACTGCAGTCATGATTATGAGTTCGAGCACACGTCACCCGAACTTGTCCTTTTTTCCTATCTTGAGCAGTCCCACGTGATTTGTGCAATAAGTAGCACGCAGCTTCTTACCTTGACAATTGAATCCTCGCTGAAAACTGAGTATGGTGGTTCGTAGCGCCCAGTTCGCACTGTTTAGACATGCGAACGGTTGGACAAAAATGAATGGGAACAGTTAACATTGGTTGACAGGCTCAGTCGTAGCATGAAAAACATCGTTCTCACTCGCAACTCATTGCACTTTTACGCGTACCCTGGCTGTATTTTCACTTATGCAAAACAAATACAGCAATTTTTTGCCGTTATTACTGCTTTTTTCGATTTCGATTGATCGTGTGAATTTGTTGAATACCACTATGTCATCCAGTCACATTCCATTCAACTCAGCACGATCCGTTTGGTCTTCTTATGTTAGCTGCCAAAGACCGAAGTGTGTGGCGATCAGTTGAGTTGTGATCGGCAGGATGACAACTCACTACTTCATCACAGAAAAATAGATGGAAGATTACATGCGGAGACTCCAGAGTGCGGTTTTCGACTATGTTAATTCAATCTTCGCGATGGCTGATACCTGATTCACTGAGGGGCTATAAATTCGTCTTTCTAGATCACATCTCCCCTCACCACATCAGTTAGAATTCACCGCAAGAATACGAGTAATTTTGTACATTTAGAAGTATGGAATATTTTAGTGAGATAACGCCGTGACCGGTGGTATAGGCCCTTTAGGGAATCTGTGTTGTATTACAACGAAAATATCGTCATTTTTGGGACATATTCTTACTAATTACTTTTTTTGGCCGATCGTGCAGATGATGTTCGATCAAGGGATGAAGTGACAGTATGACAAGGCGGACGAACTGAGCGTGCGCAATCGTTCAAATGGTTTACCTCTGTTAACTGCGCACCGACCCGAAAACAGGCATACGTCTGCCAAACATGATGTTAGCTACACCAGTTGATGCCTCCAAGTGTGTTCAGATAATGGGCATGTCGTGTAGGTTGTTCCATAGACACAATAGAAGCTACACATTGCTGAGAGTTAGCACGTACAGGCCGGACAGATGACGCAATTTTAATTGCTGTATTGAGCCTTACTGAGCACATTATCTGTTGGTTGGCTTTTCTTTACTTATCCCACACACGTCAAGTTTTCCTGTCAGCCATTTTGCATTTTCAAGCCTTTCAGTCAAAGCGGTCAAAAGTCGTAGGTTATAAGGTTACCTCGTATATCCTTACTAAGCCTCTAATTATACGACATTCTAACTTAATCAGAATGAAGGCAAAACATATTTGATCGGAGCAACACAGGGTTACGTAAACTTCACCAGCATACCCTCAAAGTTGCTGTTAGCTGTTTCTGTTCACAACGTCAGATGGCCGGTCTCACTCAATAGTGACCGCTTCGACAGACTCTGAGACGTGTGATTGTACATCCAAGTATAATAATTGAAACTGCGAGATTAATGCGGTGACCATTCACTAGTTGTATGAGTTGTATGATGGCCACTGCCTCATTTATTTTGGCAATCCATCCGAGGTAGACTAGTGATAGCGACGCCTCTTATCGTTCGCATAGTCATCGTCTCCATTCTCTATGCAAATTTGGACACCTTGACAGAATCCAACCCATATAACCCATTTTGTCGCATGTGGAATCACTAGTGAAAACTGAACTAACTTTCTGAACATGTTCACCTATCCGCGTTCTAAAGCCTTCAACAAAGCTGTTTTTTTATAAGTGCGGAGTTATTCTTTTACTGGAGCGTGCACGGTCTAAATACTGACGGTTTAAGGGGGTTTGATGGGTATCATCAAACAGCCGGTTTTGCAACGTTGCGGACTTTCTTCAGAATTGTGCTATTCCTTTCCTATGCAGCTTTCATGAGTTAGCCATCATTGAGTGACAAATCCATATGAGCAATCTGCTGGAACGTTGAGTTGATTCATACTGTAGATGACATCTCCCAACACCATTTGATGAAACTTTGGCTTATTATTGGACTGCGGTATTTGATTCAGCCCTGGTTGCCTTGTTTCTGATGTGCTGGAAGTACACAACTCACGAACGTAAATGAACATTGTATGGAGGAACGTTTGCACCGCATTTTAGATGTGCATTTATACTACAAATACTGACCGAACCGCGTGGATTTTCGTTTATCAAACCATATGGAACCATCTGACCGGCGGTTTAGAAGCCGTAAATCAAAATATGACAAACGGCCATGGTCTTGTCCATGATTGAGGGCGGTGTCCAAGTGCAGTTGATTGAAGATGTTCCATCACTGAGAATGTTGGTCGTGGAGTGCACGTGCTGAACTGAATAGAATCAACGTATGCTTCAGATTGTCTTGGTCTATTAACTTTTACTTTCTAGGCCCTCAAATGTTAGTTAACAAGGGATCGCAAGGAATGTCCATGGTTAATGGGAATTTCATGTAGTGCAAAACGATGTCATGCTTGCAACCTAATACGCATTATTGTCAGATGCTAGTATTGTGATCCAAGAACACGGATGGCGCAAGGGTTATTTATTCAGGAAACCAACACGTGAGTTATGCGTTTCAACATGACAACAAAAAACACTCATCTGCGTACGGTACTGGTCCCAGAACGTCACGGTTGCCACAGACGGCAATGCACGGTTCCTGCATGTACCGAGAACCGTTTCATGCCATGCTGCACTCCTGATGTTTCTTCTTGTATTTTTCTCGCGACTACTTCCATGTCAAAATCTGTACTCCTGTTCCATAACTGAATAGTAGTGATGTGAGTAGTATAGTGCGATCGCTCGTCTCACCTACACCAGTCCGTGTGTAGTAGAAAGGATGACGTGGAACACGATATTTGTGTGACGGTAGCGCAATGGAAAGAAAAAGCTCTGTCAACTTTACATGGTACAATATCCGCATTCTAATTATTGTTCGTCTTATCAGTGATTGCACTTGTTCCATAACTTCTTGTAAACTAAATGTACATAATGATGTTCAAAAATGCCATGACATTAAGTGTAACATATTTCCCAGCGTAACCTTAAATAGTTAGAGAGTTGGGCTTGCCTTTCTCTTTAGTATTGTCAATTATTCACTTAACCATCACCGGTTACGCACATATGTTTATACGGTCTGGTGAATAATTGTATGTTTAACAAAGTCAGTGATGGCTAGGGGGTACCGGAATATTTTTGGACACGCTTAACGGTCCATATCTCATGGTTTACCTTCTTTCGTCATGGCCCTTCATGGGAATCTGGTATGGCTAAGTTCAACTGATGAACATCTTTTATCCTTTTTGTCGTAGATTAACTGATACCATTGAGATACTGTTGGATTTACATTGTCTGAATACTTCTTATTCCATTGAAGGATTGGGGAAAAACTCCGCTTATCTGAATATTTGATATCACGCCTCACAAACAATGACCAGATGAGAATATATTTTATGTATGTCGTTATGTGGTTCTCCTGGAACCCGTTTGGTTATACTTGCCCAGTGTCAGCGTATTTTTAGAAAGCTGTTAAATCCCCTAAATGTTAATTTGACGCGAGTCAGCATGTTATGTGGCTGGACGGGGGTTCATTACAATTGTAATGAGAATAAACTATCCGCGTTGTTATTCTGAATTGATGCTTCTAGTTTTATTTATATTGTTACGGTTTCAGGAGCCGGAGACGGAATGGTAACCAAAAAAATGGCCCCGTTTTTTCGCAAAGTTCACGTGACCGAACTGTCCCGTCCAATGCAATGGCGACTCGCTGAACACGGGTTCTCGTAGGTTCAAATTTGACCGTATTTAGTGTGCTCTTTTTCATATTTAGTCGAATCACGATCTGAACCGATTCAATAATGCGTAATTCATATAAATTGAACATCACTCACAATTGATCGCAGCTGTCGCATTCCCATAGTATTCCAGTCGGCCCCTTTCGAAAAGAAGCACTAGACTCGAGTTTCGCTCTCATTAGAGCTCGTCAGTAGTGCATATCCTTGCCACTGCCGGGACTAGAACTCCGGCCACGCTTTCATGAGGCAACCGTGTTGACCACTGCGCCATTGACCTCACATTAGGCACGACCGAATTATCATATGTGAACGCTCAACCACTTTCGCTTGTGAGTAATGATCAGGTTGCCCGATCGCCTCGAGAGGAGACACAGTTACTGTCTGTTAACTCCAATCGATGACCCCTCGACTAGGACTTCTCTCCAAGTTGAAATCACAGAAATCATTAACTTGTTGGGCGGTAACAAGAGCAAACTCGAGTCTAGTGCTTCTTTTCGAAAGGGGCCGACTGGAAGTCTATGGGAATGTGACAGCTGCGATCAATTGTGGGTGATGTTCAATTTATATGAAAACCAAATTCCCCTACTCCTCAGTAAATGCGTAATTGTCATAAGAAATGAACCTTGGATTTGGCGTCGAATCAGAGTGGACAGTGGGTCTAAGTTCAACATAAGTCTGAACTGAGGGTCGACAGTATTCTACCGGACAGGAGTCGGATGACATATCAGTGAGCGTATGGCGGGTCACATTCGTTTGTAGCTAACGAGTGCAAATCAGTGTGGCAGTGGTTGAAACGTAACGAGTGTAGCTTGGCGTATGAAGATATTGGTGGTTGCGGGGGATTACAAATAAGTCACGAAGCCATAACTGAAACAACTTAATGTGATACTTGATGCTGTCCATTACACTTAGGTCTCTTTCAGTGTTAGAAAACATGTTGGTTATGGCCAGCTGCACAAAATCCTCCAAAAAAAGCACCAGTGAACTGAATTTCGGATACGCTATTTGTGTAGTTCTCGTGTGTGGGGATATTCTAATATGCATCAGTACTGCCAAACACAAGTGACACTTTATCTTGGAATAATACCATACTTATTCCGACAGAATACATAATTTTGACTGGCAGACCGGTAAAACTGACATTCTTTCTTTGGGCCGTAAGCTGTGGGTTGTCTCATGGTCCAAGCATTGAGTTTCGCCGACGGCTAGCTTTGACGGATATAGCCGCAGGCCAGGGTCTGTGACGAGGTTGCCGTAGCTTTTCTCATTTATCTTTGTACACGATTACCGAAATCAGTGAAAACGTTATCAAACTTGGGCTAAATCGTGTACAGTATTAACTTTGTATGTCCCTTGTTGTTGTTGTCATGATTGTTGTTTTCGTTGTAGATCTTATTGCAATTTTTTCCGCTATTGGTCACTCATTTTTGTGGTCCTGAATCAGCATTTATTCTGTCTTCTGACTTATGTATAGTAAGTACACCCGTGAAACCGCGATAAATGTGGTGGTATGGACTAGCACAAAAGCGGAGCTGTCCTACATCCTGTCCGGCCTACTCATCACTGCAGTGGGACTGCATATGACCGTTGATCTCAATGCCGGGTTATTGGCCCGTCCAGTGTGTGTTACGGCTGCTTCCCCCACTGATATATTCTACATCACTTAAGGGCTGTTATCCCGGACACGGAAGATGTCTGCGAACACCGAAAACTTATTGACTACGGGGATAAGAAAACACCGGAACATTTCAGTAATCATCCAGACCGCTGATGTCAGTTATGTGTAAAAGGAATATCGACCCAGTTATATGCTCACTTACTGATGCTATGGTTTGATCACACTGTTCTGAGAATCGAGTGAAATGACTTTGAGATACGTAGAGGTTTCCTTTATGATGATACCATATAATAGGGGTAACCACATACTAAAAGAATCTGGGTAAATATGATGGTTTTCCCCCCACTAGTTCCGCTTCACTTCATTAGCTGATTGTCACCTTTTCCAATGGTATTATACACCATCTCCTCTGCTGCTCAGTCTGCGCTTTTCTCGTGAACGGTTCTCCTAATGTTTCGCATTAGGATTAGTACAAATGCTTTACCTTATAAAGATAACTCAATGTTCCCTGGCTTTCAATGATTGGTGTGTGGACAGTTATTAAACTATAGTTGTTAATGAGTGAACGATATCAATGAAAGAATCATGTCTGGCTTTTTAAATTCGGAAAGGACTGTAATGTAAGCATTGGAGTGTTAGAAACCTCGGTTCTCTCTCACGGAACCCTGAGCTGGCTCATAATGTAATTTAAATCGTGGTTAGTGTAAACGTGTTCTTGATAGACATTCATTGTTGATCTCTGATATATATGTGCATATTCTGTATACATATATATCGTGTATATGGTATATATATTCCATATGATATATATTATAATATTATAATATATATTTCTAGTATGTACGGCGAGGGGGACTTTGGTTAGTACCCACTCATAATTTTACAGTAAGTTGTATAGGTCGGTTGTTACGCTTATTTTTCTAAACTTTCCGTCTGGTTCTGTAAGTCTTGTACACCGTTCGTCCCGTTGTCCCAGCGTCATAGAGGCAGATTCTTGGTACAAACAGCCGGTCGGTTCCGAGACCGAATCGATTCGTTATGATGTTGTCAGCTGTCTGAATGTACTGGATCGTTGTGAAACTCCGCTCACAATTCTGCGCAACATTGGACACGTGTTGAAACCCAATAGTGGACGTTTGGTCCTTGGCATTGTTTTACCTTTGAAGCAGTACGTCGAATGTGAGTTGGTTCTTACATCGTCTATCGGTCTATCAGTTTTACCAATTCACTCACTGATTTATGAGTGAGCACTGTCTGTCCATGTTATACCATGTTACATTGTGATTATTCCTCAAACTAACCAACTTGAATGGGTGTGCATTGTGCTGGCCAAAGTGCGTACACGCTGTTGAAGGTGGTATTGTCGAGAATAACGCTGATCCGGAACTAAGTTCTTATGTTGTTTTGGGCCCACTCAGTCGTCACCTCAACGTTGTCGTATGCACTTCATTACTGCCTGTTGTGGCCCACACTCGTCCTTGGACCCATGCTCCGTTTGGACTGATCGCGCCTTCATCAACCAATAGCACATTCATCCGCGCACATAAGAGAATAAGGCTACCACTTGTAAATGTCAATATAGTTTTTATATTTATCAAACCTCTACCGTTGTTATTGCCCGTGTGGTTAACGTTGATTACGTGCGTATAGTGACACAATGTACAGAGCAATTACCACTTTTTCCCTCCATTTCCGGCAACCAACTCACACATGGCTGCTGTTAACTTAAAATAAATTCCCAGTCATCATTTATCAAACTAGCACCGGGTAGTCAGCGGCGGCTAGGTAGAGTGTGGGCTTGATAGGATCTAGATGGATCCTAATACTTGGCCTCCACCATGTTTAGTGCTATTCATCCTGTTTTTTTTTTTTTTATTTTTTTTTTTTTTTTTTTTTTTTTTTTTTTTTTTTTTTTTTTTTTTTTTTTTTTTTTTTTTTTTTTTTTTTTTTTTTTTTTTTTTTTTTTTTTTTTTTTTTTTTTTTTTTTTTTTTTTTTTTTTTTTTTTTTTTTTTTTTTTTTTTTTTTTTTTTTTTTTTTTTTTTTTTTTTTTTTAAATATACAGAGC
>LOND01008436.1:5710-20540 GCA_014220965.1 Paragonimus kellicotti | reverse complement strand
TGAATGAATGTCAGCCGTGCAAATGAGTGCACAACGTTTGTGGTCCCATGTTTAACATGACCTGTACGGGAGTTCGTGCAACAGACGAATTTGCAGGCCATGCGTCTTTAGGGTCACAACAAACGGAAGCCATCGTAAACGATGAAATGGTGTGAGTCAAGCTGGTTACTTCAAAGTGAACGACAATCTTCACAGCAGTAAAGTCACTGGTAGCTGACGGCAATATGGTCAATGTGAGTCCGTGGGTGAGTTGCAAGGGATGATTCTTATGTGACGACCTTTGCGATGCAAAACGCGATACATAGGGTTTGCAAAATGTGCACAATTGGAAAAGCCGATCGTCATCATCACTACAACGCCCCCGGACACCAAAAATTCCATTAAATTACTTTCTTCTCGCAGGAAATAGATGGAACACCGTCACAACGAGACTGGACCTTGACGTGGTGTGACGGCTTGCGCATCTCGATGACCTATTGGGCTAAACTGGACGGTGTGATCACCACACCGATAGAGTCACTCATGCCAGGCAGGCCAATGGGTAGAGGTCTGACAAACCAGTCTCCTGGTCCTCCAGGTTGGGGGTTGGAAGAAGGTTGGCATCTTTTTCCGGAAAAAGTACCAGTTCTGGTACATTGCCACCCAACCGCTGCCTTGCGGTACAGGCTTTTGAGCCAAAGGCTTTGGTTGAGAACCCTAATCGTTCTCCTGTCTAGGTCTGGGCGTCCTGGCAGTATCTCAGCCCACACACAACCATGAATATTCACAATAACAATAAATCCATACTGCATCGGCCGTCTCGCAGTATAAACCGGGTCGGCCCTAATCGCGCAATTACAGCAGGGTGATAGGCGAAGGAACATGCTACTAGCTAGCACCTCCCCAGCTGTCCCTATCAGATTTAGCTCTCGGGCCCCTCCCCACCTCCATTTCTGATAATTACTCTACAGGTCCCACAACAGATGTAGCTAACTGTAGTAACACTGAGCCGGTAAGTTCCGTCTCTTGCCTTTCAGCTTCAGGCCTCCCTCGTCCCTTGCTTAGACCTAGAACGCGAATTAATATAGGTGCCTTCAACGTTCGCACGCTAAAACAGATAGGTCAGCAAGCGGCTCTAGCACGAACGCTAGACTCGTTGCACGTTGATGTCTGCTGTATCTCGGAGACTAGAATCCATGACAGTAGTCAACGTATGAAACTAACAGCACCTGCATTGTCTACCGGATACTGGTTATACACTTCGGGCGACTCCACAGCCGCTGTTACAGGTCAGGCTGGGGTAGGTATAGTTCTCAGCACGACGGCCGCAGCCGCATTAGTAGATTGGATTCCTGTTAACGGTAGACTTTGTGCCGTCCGCTTAGCAGGTTCTGTTAAAACCAGCTCTAGACGCAAGACTTTCAGAAATTTATTCATGTGTCTGCTTATGCTCCTACTGACTGTAGTGAAATCGGCGTCAAGGACGCATTTTACTCGGATCTGGCCACTCTCCTTCGATCGACACGTGGCTCTGACATAGTCGTTTTGGCCGGAGATATGAATGCCCAGGTCGGTCGCCTTGGTGAAGCCGAATCTCGCTTAGGTGGTAGGTTTGGGATAGCATCACATCGCTCGGATAATGGTGGGCGATTGTTGCAGCTATGCGCTGAGCATAATCTATTTTTAGCCAGTACTGGTTTTTAGGGCAATCGTGCACGGTCAATGCTATACTTGGCGCCCGCCTTCTCCGAATCAGGCCTGGTCTCAGATAGACCACATAGCCGTTAGTTATAGGTGGCGGGGTTCCATTCAAGACTGTCGTTCTTATTGGAGCACGTACTTGGATTCAGATCATGCGTTGGTACGTTGTCGTTTTGTTCTTACTTTTCTGGGCAACGACCTCTCCGGCAGCAACGGTTAGCTGTTGAGAAACTGGCTTTACCATCGGTTAGACATAATTACCAAACCAACTTAGAAAGCTGCCTTAGTGGACACGATAACAACACCATTCCGAAAGACCCCTAGTAGCGCTTGTGACTCATAATCTTTCACAAGCCATTAGCAGAAAGCAGGGTAGTGTAGCTTGCGGGCAGCAGTGGGTAACGCTGGGGCTAAGCAAACCTGGATTTCAGAGAAAATCCCTGGAGTTTATTGAAAGCCCAGCCGGAGGTTCCTCCCGGTAGCTACAGAAGCACAACAAGTCTAGAAGAGATATCCGTAGGAAACTGAAACGTAGTCTAAAGGCTGATCGTGAGGCTTGGTTAGTGGAAAAAGTTGAGGAAATGGAAACCGCCTTTGCCTCAGGGAATGTAGGTAAACTGTTTAAGCTGATCCGCGCCACCGGTCCCAGGCGACCGTCGGTCAGTGAAGCTATCAGCGAGGTAGATGGTACACTAGTCTGTAATAAGTCCAGAAGGTTGGAGCGTTGGGCGGAACACTTTGAGGGTCAATTTAGTTGGCCTGCTGCTTCCTATTGCGTTGCCACCACAAACTTGTGATGTAGCACCCTGGTCGGTAGATTTGGAACCACCCACTGAGACTGAGGTTCGCAATTGCCTTTCGGCTCTCAATCGTAATAGGGCTGCTGGCCCAGATGACCTCGTGCCGGCACTTTTCAAAGAAGGTGGCGAGGCGTTAGTAGAGGCATTGACTCAGTTGTTTCAACTTGTCTGGACGACGGAGACCATCCCTCCGTGCTGGGGTCACTCGATAATAGTTCCCATATTTAAGAAAGGAGCCCGGGGCTCTTGCGAAAACCATAGAGGGATTAGTTTGACCCCAGTCATTTCAAGGGTTCTAGCATCCATTATATTATCCAATCGTCAGACTCACTGCAGTTCGGGAAGTAAACATTAGGGAAGAACAGGCTGGGTTTTCGCCTGGGCGGGGTTGTATAGATCACATTTTCACCCTTCGCCAAATTCTGGAGCAGCGTCATGTGTACCGCCGGCCAACAATCGCCATATTCCTCGACTATAAAGGTGCGTTTGATTCGGTGGACCGATCTACACTTTTAGAGTCGCTTAAACGTAGGGGTGTACCGACTAAGTATGTGAACATACTGTCGGCGCTTTATTCCCAGACTTCAGCTCAGGTTAGGGTTTACGGTGAACTGTCTGACAGTTTCAGCACCAGGAGCGGCGTACGTCAAGGCTGTCCCCTTTCGCCATTTTTGTTCAATTTCGTCATAGACGAAATAATGGAGGACTGTCTCCGGCACTCAAATGATGCCGGCGTGGACCTCCTACCTGGTGAAAGACTGACTGATCTTGATTATGCTGACGATAAGGTATTGCTGTTCGACAATTTTCAAACGGCACAAACAACACTGGACGCCTATTCGGCGTTCGCGGTTTGGTTTCCTAAGTTACTGTGTCGGCATGCGCTTTGCAGGCCTCAAAATGCAAAGCTGCTTCTGCAAAAGATTGCCCTGTAAGAAACGTGTACACTCATTTGCACGGCTGACATGCATTCACATACATTGGGTGGCAGTACGTTGTCATTCGCCCTGGTGGCACTTCTCCCATAGCGCGTACACACTATTCCAATAGTCACTTCTGGTCCGTCGTCTTCCTGGCGTTGGGGCTTGCCCTTTGTTCCCGAATGTCGCTTGTGAGTAGTATACTACTCACAACGAAACTGCCTGTTATACAACAGGTTTATCGCCTGTTTAGGAATTTCCCATCAGTAGCTGTAAAATGACCAGTTTGAAGTCGAATAATCACGAATAACCAAGTAAACCGCCCTGTTCACGGCAGTGTTGTTTCCAGCAAATACTGGACGTAATCCACAACAGCTATGCGAACCTGTTGCGAAGAGGTCTGTTCACAAGGAACATTGCAGATGCAGCCTGGGTGGACTTCTGTTGGTTCGACAGATGTAGTAAAGATGCTCCAATTGACCCAGTGATATTTGGCGGAAACAGAAACGCGAACATGCGAAGTATTTGGGTGAAGACCGTAAGCGATATTTAGCCGAGCGAGTATAAACTATGGAGCGAGCACTTTTATCCAGAAATAACAGCGCTGTTTTCACTGATACGTCGTTGCACTGACCCTCAATATAATTATGGAGACTGTGAACAAAATCGCTCACGAGTTTATATTTGGTCACAACGACTTGACGGGTAGGCAGTAAGTGTTAATAAGGTGTGCGTTGGGCGGCGAATATCTTACTGTATGCCTCTTCACGTTCTAATCGTTCTAGTTTCCTATTGCAGGTGCTGTATATTAGCTCGCATGTTGCTCTTTTATCTGTTTTGGCTACATTGCTGCTTTGTCGGATTCACGTCACATCGAGTAGCTGCTAGCTCAACTAATGCAACCACTTGGACTCAGAATCTGATTGATCTGTGCGTTGGTGCAAATGGTCGAAGACAACTTGTCTGTGATCCTGAGCGCGTGCTTGATGACTCTCAACGTGAGTAATTATATATGGCATCTTTTTTCTTTTTGTTTGTATGCAAGTCAACAAGTTGTTTTCAATTTTGCTCTCCACTGGATTATGTTGATCCATTTCTCTGCGTAAACGTGGCGTAATTTTTTGTTTTTGTTGGTGTTTTTAGCTTCCCGGGTATTTCTATTTTCTTCCCCTCTCAGGGCCGAATTACCGATTCGGTTGATCAGTAGCCGTCACGGCTTATAACCGTCTGCGCTTGTTGGTTTTGACTGTTTTCGGACGTACTTTGAGTTTTTGTCAATGTGCATCACGTTTTGATTACATCAGTTATGAATTACTACTGACTTTTGACGTTATTCCTTAATTTAGGAGAATTGTCATTGTACACAAGCAACCCGAGTTGTTCATCAAAAGAAACTTTGCGCTTTCAACTATGGATAGCCTTTCGATTTTTCTTAAAACTAACCACGTTTATGTGTGTTGATAGTTTCATAAGTAATTCTTGATACTCGTGGTAGCTCACTGGTAATGCAATCGACTGTAAGGTTTGATCTTGCTAATTTGCATTTTACTCCCTGTTGACTGCCAGATTACTTACTATACCCGTTCGTAAGGTCGGTTGTGACCAATTTCATTTTGATGCGTTAACTTGGAATACCCCTTGATCGTAATTACGCTCTAAAGTTTCAAGAGCCTTCAACTTGACGGTACATGTTTGACTGGACTGTGTTAATATCCAGGTCCCGATCCTCCTCCCTCTAATTTTTGAACTGGAACTTTTTCTTCCTGGGGTTGTATAGCAGTTAAGCACTGGTGTCAGCCACTAATTTATTCCGATGACGATGAACATCTACTTTTGAAAGTTATATCTTCATTTACTTGCTTTTACTTCATTTGTCTGCATAAGTCCATAAAGCTCAGTTTGTTCCATGTACATTATTCGGCTACTTCAAATTACCACTCTATCGTATAGTAGCGTTAGATCTCTAGAATTTTGTTTATCCATATGAACAACATTTGACAGCAACTGATTCAACTCAGCCTTTTGCATTTCCATTTTTCCTTCATACATCGTCCAGGTCAATTCTTGCAACTCACAGTGACAGCAGGTGTTTCGCGCACAGTGTGTTTCTGTAACACCCCTTGTAATGCGGACGACACTAGTGCTTCACAACGTCTTGTTATTGGAACCTTGTTCTTGAGGAAGTTACCCACGTACGCTCATGTTTACTTTGATCCGTATTCTTGTTTACTGCCACGTGTTCTATTATTTAAAAAAAAAATGTATTTGGAATTGAGCCCATCAATGCTTGCTATGTTGTCATTTTCAAATTTACTACATGCTGTGGGCAGTTTGGTGTTTAAGTTGTCTATCACCGCACGATTTTTTCTTATCGCGTATAGATATAAGCGAATACCTCTGACACTACATGGTATATGGCGACATTATTGTGATATTGAAGTGAAGCTCTGAGAATGTGAAATTGATAAATGTCAGCGGAACTCGATGTTATGATGCAGCAGATTTTGTGAAATACGTATGGAATTTAGTTATATGTTTCTGTATTTTGTCATAAGTTAGTTACGTCGGATGCTTTCGAAATGTACTACGTATCTTTGCAGTATTTTCGGAGTGTTTGATAGTTCGGCATACGGTTTCAGGAACCATTCTCACATGAGATCCTGTTCTGACATTTCTACTGCTCCAATTCTATCGTGATAGTCCCTTACTGTAATCACTCTTAGCTTGGATACTCCGGATCCATTGGCCCAATTATTATCTTCGGCATAATCAACGTATGCTTCCCGGCAAACACTTAAGGTGTGGTAATTAATTAATGTTTAAGGACGCTTTTTCATTGTCGTTATACTTACGTTCTGTGTTTCCCCAATCATGAAAGACAATTCGAATCGGGGTCGGAATTGGCCGAACTGCTTCGTGCTCGCTGGTCCTTGGGTTCCTGTCCCGGTAATGACGTGCTCATGCTTGCCTTTGATTCCAAGGTATGCTGACTGAGAAAAGTTTTTCCGTGGATTCCTTTGTGCGCACCCGATTAGAGGTGTGTAGTCGGTTCCCTATTAATAGCACGACTGGTTGCTGACAAGGGTTTTGACATAAAGTGCGAGGTGGACGTGTATATAGTGACTCAGTTGAGAGAATTGATGACCGTTACCGATAGGTTGTCCATTGTGGCTCGCTTCCTTAACTCACAGCGTGCTGCTAAAACCCTCAAAAGACATATCAGTTAGGTTGATTCAGCGGCGCGAATGTTCCTACTGTTTGCTCGGGTTGTCTGTGAAATAAGCAAGGTAGTGAAGACCACAAGGACGTCTGCGGATCCCCTCTTACCGTAGCTCCGGATTTATGTTTCGCCAATCTCCAGCCTTGCTGTTTATGTTTGGACACTGGTCAGCTCATTTGAATGTAAAGTAATAGCTCACTCGGCAACCAGCATTATTGCATAATACGACGTAAAGGACTAACTGCTCTCTCACGACTCAGAATCCGTGGCTAGAGACGTTAGATGAGATGGCGTGAATGTTGTCGTTGTTTGGCCGAGTTGTCTGTGAAGTGAGTGCACTTAATGACGCGGGGCAGTGAAAGCCGTAAGGAAGCTGTCTTGCTGATGACGCCTTACTTTCACTTACAGCTCGGTTGTTTGTTTGCAAGGTGTAGGCACCTTGATGTTGGATGTTTAATATAGACGAAGCTATTTTTAGTGGTTAAATCCTTTCTCCTCTCTTTCCTTTTTTCCCTTCTGTATTTGGTTTGCTTTTCTTCTTCTTGGTTGTCTGGCAGTAAAGCATCACTGTGACCCACTGCTGTATTGTTGTTTATGATGACGATAGTGATGAGCTGCTGTCTCCAAAGTCTACGCTAGCAGTGGTGACTGCCGGCCACATGATCGTGAACCCAGTCGGGCTTTCTTGTATTTGAGTGGCTTGACTGTATGTAGTCTAGCATTGATTCTTAATCCCGACGCTAAGAACCGTAGGCTGACTAACTCTCCAAGTTTCAGTGAGGCATATATTAACATCTACATTACCGCGTCACCATTTTCTGGCTTTAGCGTAATCTTTGTAGACAAACACGTCAGGCTTCTCGGCCAATTCCGAAACGGTTTGTCTTCCAGCTTTGGAGACGTACGATACAAGTTTTCCTCAAGCCTGCCTTAATTCCGTGCCTAGTTTGCTCCATCCGTAGGCCCTTCGGCTTGTACAACAGACGGTGCCAAATAGTGTTTCCTTCCGGTAACTGTTGACAGACTATCAATTTTGACAGTTGGTATCTGCAACCTCTGCATGCCTACTATTAGGAGCGAAATTATTGTGACCACCCGTTAACGTAGTTCGATGTCAAACTCACTTTGTTTGTTTTCTGAATTTGATGTTCATACCAGTCTGCACTGTCACGTTCCGCTCTAAAACTCTTCAGCATTTCTTAATATATAAGTGCGAATAGAATTTGTCTGTCTGTCACACAGAGAACTCCTTTCAATCAACCCTGTGCTGAAGTAATATTCGGTACTATCGAATTCGTCTTCCCAACAGTGACGTGAAGATTGTCCTTCTAATTTTTGCCCAGAGCACAACCCCCTCTTTATCAGCTTAAAAGGGCCACTTAATATATTGGCGAACTTCTGATCGCAAATAGGTTGCATCCCGATACGCTGTGGTGGTTTACACTTCCTAATAGTCTTTAGTTGAGCCAGATTAGACTACTTTAATATTACGCCGTGGGAACTAGTCATATTGAGTAAATCATTAAATAGAGGTCTGACAGACCACAAACTCCTGGTCTCCTAGGTCGAGTCTTAGAATTGAGGTTATTTTCCTTCTGCATACAACCTGTTCGTTTGCTAACGAGTTACGCGTCATCTGTTAATCCAAAAATGCCTTTCTCAATATCCAACGACAGAGAAGATAATCTACTTTCGAAACGGCTAATGAAATGGCGCTCGTAAAACCTGGATTTAACACGACGCCCAGGAACAATATCAGCCCCTCCGTTCAACAGCTGGCCTCAGGAACAAACCCCTTTAGTTTAGACCCTGTCAAGTCGTTAGGACGGGCCCTCAAACCTTTGATTCTTGAAACCAGTCTTCCAGAAATTGAGGTAGACGGTTTCAATGGATTCCTGAAGAACTACTTCACCGTTGTCAGAAATTTTGAAGGTAACGTGACAAATAAATCCATCAACGAAGGATCGAAGCTTTCATGTTTACGGATGAGTAGTACGGGATTTTTATTTTCAGATAGATTGAACATCACCCACAATTGATCGCAGCTGGTCAAGCTGATCATTACTCACAAGCGAAAGTGGTTGAGCGTTCACATATGATAATTCGGTCGTGCCTAATGTGAGGTCAATGGCGCAGTGGTAAACACGGTTGCCTCATGAAAGCGTGGCCGGAGTTCTAGTCCCGGCAGTGGCAAGGATATGCACTACTGACGAGCTCTAATGAGAGCGAAACTCGAGTCTAGTGCTTTCATATTTGTTACGTTATTGTTGTTGTAGAACGAAAGTGGCAATTAAGCACTGCGCACTCTTTTCAAAAGAGGTGGGGTTTACAGAGGCTATGAGAATTTTGCACCAGCAATTTGGCCGCCGACATGATATTATGCAGGCGGTAAGTAAGGAAGTTTTCATGGGTCCTAAATTAGTCGCTGGCGATGTTGATGGTTTGCGTGGACTAGCCAGTCAGATGAAGGGCTGTCAGGCGATGTTGATGCAGCTAGATTACGGTGCAGAATTAAACTGCTCAACCAACCTCATTAAAGCAGCTGAGCAATTGCCTCACCATTTACAGGCAGAATTTGCTGAGTGCGGAAGCAAACCTACCTCTTGAGCCCCATTACATTGTGTGGAGAAAAGAGTGGCAATCAGCGCTAGTCAGTATGACCAGTTGGCCGCTCGCGTAGAAATCAGGACAAATAACCCACGTCCTTTCGGACTGGTGCCTAAAACCTGGTCTGTAATATGAGCTCTTTAATCAAAAGTCACCTTTGTGAATCCTAGGCGTTTCCCTCTCCCCAAGTTTTTGTCCTGACAGTATCCCAACCCATATACATATAAGTTATTACCTCTGGGCAGATAATACAGGCGAGTTTGTAATTCGAAAAACGGGAATGCGACCGTCTTAGCTCAGCCGCGTGTCTGTTTTACGTGGTCATTAGTCATGTGTCTGACATGTGATATCGTCTGGAGTGCTCGTCACATGGTATTTTCAAGGAATTTTATGACAACGGTGACGGACTTGTGGTTACGTGCATATGAAGTTATAGTCATGGGACCTGTACAAGTTCCAAGCCTACTTGACGTGGTAACATTCCAACTCATATCATTCTTAAACTCTTGTGTTGCTAAATGTATTGTGCGCCACACAGTATCTACTATTTTATCCGGAGAAAAAATAAACAACTGTGTTCAATGTTTAGTTCCACCGTTTTGGTTACCGTGGTGAGCTGGACCAACACCGCGTATTACGGACTTCTCCGAATGTCCTTCAACTTATTTCAATTTCGTTCTCTCGGTTGTGGAACGATATCTCATGTATGTGATTGTTTCTGACACTTTTTGTCTGTGGTACACTTACAAACTTTTATCTATTTTGTTGAGTTCGACGACGATTTTCACTCTTTTATGCGCATATCCGTGCGGAATAACGTAGTTGGAATCTAAGTACGTCCAGTTGTTTCGATCGCTTTAGTTGTCCACGGAGTATAGGTTAGTGAGACCCATCAAACGGTGTACAGGAGTAGCACAAATTGATGTCTAAAGTATATTCGGCATTCTCCACTTTTGTTTGAACTAACTAATCAACCAAATCTAGTTGGAACGTAGAAAACACATAGAACTATCTGTTGAAAGCATGTATATGTTTAATCTTTTCTAGTTTGATCGGTCTGTATGGTTTTGATTATGTTTCGTTCAGTTCACTGTTCATCTGCGTTAGCTCAGGTTTCTCTCCTTGATCTTGCAGCTAGCTAGTGTCAGTAACGATACTGAACTAATTTCAGTGTTGGGGAATTTTTGGCGCATTTGTGACCTTTTGAGTTGTGTTGTTCCAGATCTTTCACTTGCACGTTTGTTCAGCCGCGGTAGTCATTGCGATTGTGATTGAAGGGTAGAATTGAAATACGCCGAAGTAAACTTGGGCCAGGTGCTAACTGGTAGGCTATACGCCTCGTTAACTCAACCACGTGACCATTTACTCGTAATGGGATAGGATGTTTGGCTCAACGGAAGTCGTCAGGGATAAGGTGTATGCACTCAAGCAACATGCTACTACTAGTCGATCGAGAAGCTTCACAAGAATGGATTTTGTACGAATCTCATTCTTTCCTTTAGTCTCTTTCCGAGGGATACACAATAGCCATGTTATAAAACGCGCGCACACGCTGACTTGGTGCAACCTTTCCTGCAATTCAAAGCTTGGAAGTAAGTAGATTTTAGGTTTTCGAGGAGGTAGTTATTTGAGGTGACCTGCAGCGCCTTAATTTTGACCAGTTTATACATTAATCTGACGTTTCGTGTATGTTTCATTCATTCAATATTTTCGAATTTTTGTTTCTGTAATTGAAAACTTTTCGCTAAGTCCACGTTTTCTTTCTACGTAACGTACGTTAGTTAACGTCTGGTGTTAATTACAGCTAATGGAAATAGCTTGACACCACAAAACGTACATCCGTTCAAGTGCTGTGCCCTATGTCTTGCTATTTCCGATGACGGTTGTCGGTAGCATTCGATGGCAACGCGGTCTACGGATGTGTAGCAAGTTTTGAAAATTATGATTTTCATCGGACAATCCATCCATGCTGTTATATGTAGTCTTCCTTGTTTGCTGTTGATCCGCGTTGATTAGGATTGTGAATCACCGAAAAAGATGTCGCTTGTCTGAGTGGGAACTGTTCGATCAAACATATCCTTCGTCTTCTTTAATTGTGAGCCCAGCTGATGACCCAATTTACCGTTGGTGCTGATAGTTATATATAAAATAGCAGTTTACTAAATAAGTTCAAGTGAATAAGAAAATAACCACGGGAAAAGCGAAAAATAACTTAGCAAGACATAAAAAGAATCGGCCGGCTGAGCTACGAAGCCACGCCGGAAGCTCAGAAATTTCACATTTGGACCTAGTTACCCACCCAACCAACTGTGTCATATGGAATCCACCAAATGATCCAGCCGATTGACTGCCCAAGCAGGATTTCTCGATCAGTTCAACAATCTTAGAGTTGCGTACTCACCATCGACTGCACTACACTGCCACGCCCGAGGGCGTTTCTAATCGACAGTGTGAACGGTCGCGCAGTTCCTAACCTGACAGGTAATATCTCCAGCCATTGGGACGATGAGGGTTTTCGTAGCTCGTAACCGCGTCGTCGCTCGACTGCCTTGTCATTTCTTCCAATACTCGTCAACCGCATTAAACAATAGAGGTACGTAAACCAACCAACCAAGACTTTTTTGTTACCTCGGTTATCCGTTGTGAAATTGATGATTTCTCAAAGGTACCGCGGCTCACTGGCGATACTCACTAAATCGCCACATTTGACACATTGATGCTGAGATGTGTATCTTTAACTGGGAATACTCTTTAGTCTCGCATCGCAGTCAGCGACATGTGGATGCATATCCCTCATGTCGATTGCATGTTTTAATCTTCTTGTCGCTCATTTTGGGTCGCGTGAATGTGTGTTTGAATGGAATTCTAACTCACCGTCTGAGTTCGTTCGTTATGTTTCCACACTTACGGCGGTGTTGTGTGCGGATTGTTCAAATCACATCGACATTGGAATCCGCACTTACTTCTCGGCTGTCTGTAAGGCCCCGCTAGCTTCGGTTAACAGGCACTGACACTCGTGGACGAGGTCAGTGAGGCGTTAGTGAGGGCTTTAATCCTTCTGTTCTATCCACTTCGAAACGCTTTGAACGTTCTTCTGAGCTGGTGTCCATTAGTAATAGTTTTCATATTTGGAAAGGTAACCGGAGGTTCTTTTGAGAATTATTGTGTCATTAGCCTGGCTTTTGTTGTACTATGTCCACTTGACACAACCCGAACAGCAGTCACTAAGGTAGAACTGACAGTATTGAGTTCACAACTAGGGTATGCTGGTAGGATTTTCACCTTCTATCAGATTCCGAATCAGCGTCATGTGGCCAGCAGTCACCGTTTTTCTTGATCACAAAGTTACCTTCGATTAGATTGGTCATTTTTGAAAAAAAAATCTAAACCTATAGACTTACCGAACGGGTCTGTGAGCATACTACGAGCACTTTATTCGCATATTTTTGCTCAAGTTAAAGTCCATGAGAAACTAACACATTCAGCACTCTTGTTCCCAGATAAAAAGGCCCTTTCCATCTCTTTCGACTGTTCGACCAAGTAGTGCTCACGGTCTTTGCGCAAGCTTTAAGTCAGCTTACGTTCTCGACGGTCGTCATCATATTCAGAACCAGGTGGGATCGAGCGACGCTTGTTCATGAGGTTTATCGACGCGATGGAAATCCAGTTCTGTCGCAACTGAACAGCTCCTTCGGAACATACCTCTTCACAGCATGTTTTCATAGCTGCGGCGATTTGTTCCCAGTGTTCGTTAGGATCCTCACCTGACTCGAACTGGGCAACTTGTTCACCAACGCCTTCTGGTAAGCGTTCTTTACACCCTCATCGCTCGAATGCCAGTTAATTACCTTGCATTTACGAGCGTGTGTCCTCTGGGTAAATGACAAAACAAAACGGGCACGCACAACAGCATGGTCCGAGTCCAGGTGGTTGCTCCAAAAGGCACGACAGTCCTTAACAGAGTGGCGCCACCTGTAACTGACTGCTATATGATCCAACTGCGTCCACGGCTGAGAAGCACACGGAGGTCTCCATGTAACACAGTGCTTCTTCCTGTGTTGGAATGCGGTGCTCGAAATATAGAGACCATGGGATGCACACAGCTGCAGCAGTCTGTCGCCATTGTCAGTGCGTTGTGCCCGGACACCAAACATACCTCCCAGCCGCTTCTCGTCCGGGGAAAGCCGACCAAGCTGGGCATTCAAATCGCCCGCTAGTATGATGATGTCTGAGTGTTTAGTTTGCTTCAGAAGGTCAACGAGGGCGTCATAGAACGCATCCTTGGTATCATCCGAACAGCTGTCTGTTGGAGCGTACGCCGATATAATGAATAAACGTCTTTCTGATTTGCGTCGACAGACTTTTACCGATGTATTGAGTCTGACAGCGCACAAGCGACTGTTCACTGGGATCCAATCGAGCAAACATTGCTCTGCTCTGGAACTCAGTGCGATTCCCACTCCAGCTTGACCGCGCATTCGGCGTCACCAGAAACCCTGAGAGAGAAGCGCTTGAATCGACAGTTATCTAGAGGTGAGCTCAAGTGGATAACGGTGCTAGAATCGTAGACTCGCGTCTCCGACACAGCACACATCAAGCTCCAGACTTGAGAGAGTACTAGCCAGAGCAGCTTGCTGACCGACTTGTCGGAGAGTGCGGACATTGAAGGCGCCAATGTTTACCGGTTGTCTTGGCCTCAGAAAACAATTATCACTTAGAGGCACATGGAAGGCAGAAAAAACGCGAGATGAAATATTAGAAGAAAGTAGTGATGGATTAGTAATGTCACTGTCGGGAGAACGATAACTTTTGATACTTCCCGGTCGTTTATGCCGCGGAAGGGGGTTGACTTGAGGGACCCCACCCCGAGTCTCTGACTCAAAAGTCTGACCTGCGAGACAACAGGATACAGGGTTTTTTGGGGGACCCCACCCGGAGCCAATGACTCAAAAGTCTGACTCACTTGGCAGTGAGGGGCTTGCCTAGCCCGAGGGCGCAGTGAATAAGACATTGATGTCTGATTCTGAGCACTGCTGCGCGCAGTGGATGTACTCAAAGCTACATCGGGCTTTTGGGTGATAGATGTTTTTCGACCGTATTGGATAATACGCCGGCGGTCACGGTCAACCGTTGGGCGATCGGAGTGCTCTTTGTTCGGGGTACCTTTTCTAACCCCCTTCTTCCTTATACAAAAGACAGCAGTGCCGCAACTATAAAAATAGTTCTGCTGTTTGCCCACAGGATCGTGCCTCACTACCTAAGCACTCCTACGCGATCAGTAGTGCGACATACAATCCTATGAGTGTAACTACTTTTCGTCTGACTGCTCCTCTTTGGCCTGTCTGACAGAGTTGAATCTGGAAGGACCAGAGTCCTAGTCACCATAGCCCGCCGGATCAAAACAGCACACAAGCCCGACCCCTTCGTCGAGGTAGCAGTATAGATCGGTCCGCATGCCCACTCCCTATAGGTTTTATTTTTCTCGAATTCAGTTTCTTTTGGCGCAGGATGCAGGTTTTTCTAACTCTGTTGGTCGCATTTTTGCTTCACACAAAATGTCTGTCTAGTGAGATTGTGTTGAATTTTAACGGTATAAACATTAA
>LOND01008428.1:2983-19972 GCA_014220965.1 Paragonimus kellicotti | reverse complement strand
AAGAAGATGGAAAAGTTCAGAAAATTTTCGTACTGCAGATCACGCCTGGATGATTTTGTGGAACAACCACGGGTAAGCATAGCAACGCAGACACCCCGCGCACGCATTGGATGACGCAAAATTTGAGTTGCCGCTGAAAGTCGGTAAAACAACATAATGAAATATCACAATGAAATGGACTATACTGATTACCTTTCTGATAAGAACCAAGCAGAAGTACAACAAGCAACGAAGGCATGGCCCAGTAAAAAGTTACTGGCTGTCGAAGCGACCGTCACAACTACACTCATGTGACACACATGTTACACTTGTGTGTAGCGGTGTGTTGAGTGAGACACAACTAGATATGTGCATACAAATATAGATCCCTAGTAGCCCGACCGTTCCCTGAGTGATCTCTGAGCGTTCCCTGAATGTTCTGAGGAGACATTTTGGGGACACTCAGGGAACGGTCGGAAAAAAATTGTGCGCAGCCTTACAATACGATTTAATGTATAGGGTATTGTACATATTTTCATATTTCACCTTATTTTTATATATAGTCTACAGCGCTTGTTCTTGTATAAGGTGAACACCATTTGTTTAATTGATTCTGCTTAGCAATACACTTTTGGTGCGCGCGTCTCGTCTCCTTGGTGCTCCTGTTCGGCGTAGTTTGGGGTTGCCTATAGAGAGCTATTCGGCGGCTGCATTTCGAACTGACTGTTCGAGTTTATATCCTTGTATTGGGCTAGTCCCTACAAAAATGGTGAGCCCGTGTAGTATGATTTTATTACACGTTTTACCAAAATTTTTGTTCATTCTGCAGTCTTCCTCCTATAGTTCTCCCCAAAATCTTGGTATCTTTAATCTCGTATTTTCTCTCTCCCCATTACTATGCATTCTGAGATTGAATTTGAAACAGCTGTCTCGGAGAACACTGTCATGATTAAACTTCCTGAGTTCGGCAGTAGAGACCCTAGATTGTGGTTCGCACAAATTGAAGTTATTTTCGACTTCCGGCGAATCCACTCACAGCGCACCATGTACAATTACGTCGTCTCGAACTTACCTGAGGCCGTGGCTGCGGAAAGTTGGTGATCTAATTCATTTTGACGCGTCCCCAGCTGATAACCCGCTACAAATGTTCATCAAATCAAGGCCATATTACCGGATGGGGCAGCTTCTTGGGACGAGACAACCTTCGCAAGCTCCTTAGCTTGGCGTCGAGTGGGAGATCGCACTTCACCGAAGGTTGGACGTAGTAAGTACAGCTAGGCGTACAATGCGCGCAATCGCGAGTGTAGTTTGAGTGTAGCTTTTTGAGTGTCACATGAGCGTCACAATTTGTCCCATTGTTACTCTCAAACTACACTCAGGCTACACTCAAACTACACTCGTCCACGTGGACGTATAGGTAGATATGTAATACATATCTGCAGATAATATTATTACCTGCAGGTAGTATACATATTTCGGCTAGATTGGTTGTTTGCAAGGTGTAGGCTCTTTGATGCTGAATGACCGAACATAGACGTAGTTATTTTTGTTAGTGAGGTCCCCCTCCTCTTCTGCTTCTCCTTTCTCTTCCTGGCCAGGAGTTTGCTTTTTCCTTCATGATTGTGTGCGAGTTAAGCATCAATGAGAATTACTGATGTATTGTCTATGGGGGTGATTATGATGATGAATTCGAATTCCAATTCGAGTCGAAGTGTGTGACCCAGTTCTACTGATAGCCTTTTGTTCCACTTCGATGTTAGCTGCTCGCAGTATGTTCCATTTAAGTTTGTGATTGGTTCGGAATAGGAGATACCACGTAGAACCGCAGTGGCTGTTTTCCCCGAAGTTGGCAGTCACCATTGATGAAGTATTTTTTGTGTTCGGCAGCAATAGACGCTCGCGCACACACGAGCTAGCAACTTGCTAACTTGAGCGTTCAGATCACCAGCGAGCACTTGCATGTCTGATCACTTTCTTTTGTGGAGATGGACACACGCTTGGTCAGTAAGTGTTTGAAAAGTTGCAGGATGCTCCCTCCCCTTGTGTTTCTTGTTAGGAGGCGTATATCTCGACGAAGCAGCCAGCAACTGTACGATCCAATAACCGGCGACTTCGAGTGCTAGATAATTAACCTACGAAGAGCATCAGTGAAGTTGTCTATGATGCTGATGTCGGAGTGACTTTCGAATCTTGGTTCAGCCTGATACGAAGATGTCTTCCGAGTGGAGTTGGCTGACATGGATGATGCAGGAAAGGTGCGATTACTTCTTCGGAAACTCAGTGCGACAGAACACTCGAGGTATACTGATTTCACCCAGCCGAAGACACCTCATGATCTCACTTTTGAGTAGACAGTAAAGTCACTGACAAATATTTTCGGGGGACAGTCATCATTGTTCAATCCCGGGTATCAATGCTTCAAGTTGTTAGAAAATGAACAGTAATTTTATCACCTGCGGAAGTGGGGTGGACCGGGAATGTAAAAAGTTCAAGTTGAGGACAATGACAGAGGATCAGTCCAAATGTCTAATATTCGTCTGCGGTCTGCAATCAACCGAGATGCCAACATTCGTACCAGGATTTTGAACATGACCTCCACATGACGTTGCTACCTGTCACACCGAAATGCCAACGCTTGATCCATTTAAAACATGACACAGTTATGAGTAAACTATCGAGGTTACCCGCAGTCCATGCCGTTTCACAGCGGCCACGCATCCTAGGAAAAGTCGTCATCAAAGCCCACAACTGCAAGCTGGCTGTAACTTTCGTTGGACATGTTTATTTGTTTCGCCTTCTCCCCATTTGACCAACGTTTACTTCATCAATTGCAGCACACTTGATTCGCTGAGCTGACTACAGTATTTTATTATTACGACGCTACGTGTCCGTGGACTATTTTCCTCGGATTAACTACCTTGAATGTACGTTTATTCCCATTCATTATTGCATTTGCTTGACGTTATTCATTACAGAATCATCACGAGTTGACCAAGACAGTCTTTTGACTTTAGACCTCGGATGCATAAATTCCGGTAGAACACTTGTCGTATCGATTTGTAAGCTTAGCAGTCGCCTAAACTGGCAATGCGGTGATTGGCGTGTATGGTGCTGTCCATACAAACATCACAAGTGTAAATTATTCATGCACAAGGAGACGTGTTGCTGTTCATCCTCTGTCAGTCAGAAGTCCGCCGGCGATTTCAAAGAATCACCGGGAAAATAAACGAAAAAAACAGGGTGCAATGCTAAATTCTATTTTGGCCACCTTTAACCCCATCACCGCTACACGCGGAAAGTATTTGCCGGTGAAAATTAACGGCAGTCCTGCACGTCTACAGCTCGACACTGGTTCTGACATCACGCTGATTTCGCGACAAACGTGGAAGAACATTGGCCGTCCGGTGTACAAGAAAACAGAACATTCAGCTCAGAACGCATCTGGAGAAAAACTGGCACTGATTGTTGAGTTAGACTGCCATGCTTTCGATACAAGTGGCACCGTCTATCTTACCTATCTTATATGGGCTTGGACTGGATTGAGTATCTGAAACTGTTGGACATGCCACTCAGCCAGTTGTGTAGAAATGTGAAGTGCAAGCTCCGCTAGCAGATCAGAAACCGGATCACGTTCGTCAGAACCTGACAGAGAAGTTGATAAACAAATTCGCCGATGTGTTCCAGGAAAACCTTGGTTGGTGTACCAAGCGAAAGCAGTATTGAGCCTACGTGCAGATGCCAAACCTGTTTTCCGGCCAAAGCGACCTGTGCCATATGTTGCTCTACCAGTTGTGGACGAAGAGTTGGACAGACTTCAAAAATCCGGGGTTATCCAGCCAGTCAATTACTCTGCTTGGGCAGCCCCTATTGTAATTGTTAAGAAGGCTAACGACTCTATCCGATTGTGCGCAGATTTTTCTACAGAATTAAATGCCGCGCTGGAGGACCATCAGTATTCTTTTCCAGTCCCTTAGGACTTGTTCACAAAGCTAAATGGTGGCAGATGCTTTGCCAAACTTGAAGTCGATGAATATTTCAGAAGACTGTTGACTATTAACATTCATTGGGGCTTATTCCAGTATTGCTGTCTAACTTTTAAAGTGAAATCAGTGCCGGCGATCTCCCAACAGATCACGGGCACGATGGTGACTGACGTCCCGAAAGTAGTAACATATCTGGACGATATCATTGTATTGGTCCGAATTCTGATGGGTTTTACGAAAAACATGACCGTGTCCTCAGCCGAATCCGATAATCTGGGTTTCGTCTGCGTGCTAAAAGGTGCAGCATGTTTATACAGTCGATCAAATGTCTGGGATTTATGATCGACTACTGTGGCCGCCGCCCTGACCTAGCCACTGTCGACGCAATCAATCAAACTGATGCCTCAACGTTGCGATTGTTCCTAGGACTGGTGAGTCACTACATTGTCTTCTTACCCGTAGTGCACCATATCTGAGAGCCGCTAATCCAACTCTTGAGAAAGGATACAGTGTAAAACTGGTCTTCTGAATGCTAAAATGCGCTCGATCTTGTTAAGGCTATGTTCGCTTTACTTGTGCTGCTGACTCACTTTGACCCTCCCTTGGAGATTGTGGTAGTCTCTAATCCTTCAAACAAATCGAAAAGAAAACACTGGCGATTGTATTTTCAGTAAGGAAATTTCACAAAGTGCTGTGTGGAACGTCACTTCACCCTGTTGACCGAGCCACAAACCGCTGCTTTCAGTTTTCGGATCAAAGAAAGGCGTTCTAGTGTACACGGCAAACCGCTTGCAGTGCTGGACAACTATGCTCCCTGACTATGATTTTACCATCAAGTACCAATCAACAACCAGCATCGGGCAGACGGACGCTTTATCACGATTGATTGCTTCGTGCGCCACGGAAAACGAGGAGATTGTGGTTGCGGTTATTTCGGTGGATCATGATGTGAACTACTTGACAGCAGAAGCAGTAAGAAACCTTCTCGTAACTGCATCAATGATCCGGCAGTCGACAAGACGAGATTTAGTTTTGCAGAGTCCTCAGCACTATCTTTGCAACAAATGGTTCCAGGATCGCATTGATAGTGAAATAAAACAGGTCAAACCCTGCATCTTGTTCGGTGAACCTATGATCGTCCCATCTAATTTCAGAACACGAGTTCTGTAGCGGTTTCATCGCGGCCATCCCGGTGTCATTCGGCACGCAATTATGTGTACTGACCTCACATGAATTCCGACATCGAGAAACTTTGCAAAGGCTGTTCTGCTTGTGCAATGGCTGCCAAATCCCCAGTGAAAGCTGAGTTGCAATCGTGGCCAATGCCAGAGAAGCCGTGGATTCGCGTGCACATCGACTTCGCCGGACCAATAAACGGCCAAAACTTCTTGGTGCTTGTCGACGCATACAGCAAATGGCCAGAAGTTTGCCTGATGGAAACAACGTCGGCAACCTCAACGGTGCGGAAAGCTGGGCCAAATATTCAATCGTTTCAGTGTGCCGGAGACAAGTCGTGTCGGACAACGGAAGTCAGTTTACTTCCGGTACATTTGTGGACTTCTGCAAGCGGAATGGCATTAATCACATACGGTCACCGCCTTACCATCCGCAATCAAATGGCCCGGTTGAACGGTTTGTAAACACGTTCAGAAGAGGGCTACAGAAAGCCAAAAGGGATGTACGTACAGCCGACGTCTTCGAAGCGTTCCTCACAAATTACCGAACGACTCCGAATCGACAGGTTCCGGAAGAGAAATCGACAGCTGAGGCTCTGATGGGACGCAGACTGCGAACGTCGAATGATCTACTATATCCTTCCAGGCCACCGGCGGCTAACAGGAATTTTCCGATGGAACGGCAGTTTAATAGAAGACATGGAGCTCAATCCCGTTACTTCGAGATTGGTCAACCGTTACTGGCCAGGGAACTACTGTGGGATAGAGATTGCATGGACACCCGGGAGAATTCGAAGCCGTCGAGGTGCAGTACTGTATGAAGTTCAAGTTGGCCGACACATCTGGATACGGACATGCCAATCACATCGGACCGTTTAGAAAACAAACTTGCCGTTCAGAAAATCGAGGGTTACCGCTGGAAGAGCTACTGGACAACGCCAAGGGTCAAGAGACACGCCAGAGACGCAGAACGTTGAGGTTCAAGAGAAGTCACCAAACGTTGCCAACACCTCGACGATCAAGGCCGCACAAGAGAGCTGTGACCCCACTCTAAGTAAATCCTCATTCACACCTACGAACAACAGCCTTAGAGGGAAAGTGTTAGAAGGCGCATCCCCTAACGAAACAGCCAAGACAGGACGCATCACACCATAGCGATCGGTCGACCCGGTTCGGATGATGCGGCCGTGAATGCCGATATGGTTGCACTCAACCGATCAGATTGCAGTCGTGCGGTCGAACGCCTGTGCGCTATCTGGACTGTTTTCTCGCGTTGCTTTCTGATGCCCCCTGTAACGTGATTTGTTCTGACGCCCTGACTGCCATATATGACCGTTTCATTTGATTTGCTCTGCGTCTTGTCGGCCATGTATGGTAATCCTTTCGTCTATAAATTTAGAGCCTCTGTGGCCTAATTTTGACTCGTTCTTCCAATAAACAATGTTACCGCTTTTTGAGCCGAACGCTTGAGCGCGTACCCAGTGGGACGATCTACTATTTCCGAATAACAGGGCTTCGACGATGCACACTTTTCGCCTGGTTTCGAGTGGGGGCCTGTGGGGTCAGATCTGCGCTGACCGTCCTCCACTGTGCTCAATCGTCTTGAGATAGACCGCAACAGCATAAAAATTCTCAAACAAAGTGTGATGTGACGTAATAGTCATGGATTGCCCTCTTTACAGACGTTGGTAATGACGTTGTACATGTGACTGAGCGACCTAAAATGTTCCGGAGATCTTACCCTTTGGATTAGGTTCAAGTCGCTTGGTTGACTGATGATCTATAAACGAGATTTTCAGGCATACAATTGTCTTGGATGCAATTTATTTTCCGGTCACTCGTTGTTTAGTTATTGGTGCTTTTCGGTTAACTAAATACAGCAGCCGTTTTCCTTCAACGTAGAAGAGAGGGGCTGTAAGTTCCTCTTAGAGTGTACTGTTAGCACAGGCTTGAAGTCTGTTAAGCAGGACTCGCATTCTATATAAATTGAGTTTCACGGGGCAAAACTTTAGAAATAGACATACAAGGCAGCTCACGTTGGCCGTCTGCCAGTCGATCACTACATCGACCTTTTCTTCCGTTGTATCAGAACTTCAGGAAAGGAAATCGATCCGATTCGTTCTTCTACGTATTGCTGTCTATGATGATGATCTACAACAAAGTTGATGTTGGAGTGTATCGAGTTCAGTGCATTGCACATCCGATTTGCATCCGTTTTACTCTTTGTCATGGTCAAAATATCACCCACTTAGTGTACCTAGGAATACGTGTCATATTTGAACCTTCTTTGTTTTTCCTGCTGATCTAATGAAAAAACCCCCTCCAGAATATGTCAATGAACTGCGCATGACAATAGACCTGTTCTTAGCAAGTTATATATATATATATATATATATATATATATATATATATTAGATGTACGGTTTTGCAGCCCTTTTTAGTCGACAGAAGTTTGTCAACAGTTGAATAATTTACATCTCAAAACAATTCCGAACCATTTCAAGTGTCTCACCTAGGGTATAATTATGAACAGCAATTCTATGCCGAAAGAATGTAAGTAATTGTACTCAGTATTCGTGTGAATGTACTTAAATAACTCAACTGTCTTTAAGACGTGTCATTCCACACTTTTCGCGCGGATTCTGATATATTCGTGAACCGTCGGGAAGGTTCATGCTAAGGACATTTTATATCTGGATTGGTCATGTTGGGATACGGGATTTGTATAGTCCAGCACCACGTATGTGGTATTTGGCCACCTAAAAGCTTAAGTTCTGTTAGTATTCCTTATTGTCTTCGCTCGGAAAGCTTCCGCGTTGTTGTCTTCTCAATTTTCAGGGTGTCATTTCTTAGCAAACACTTGCATGTGTCATTGAGGTCATTTCAAAAATCTGTCTATCCCTCTGTCTTGTATCTTTGTCCAGTTGTGATCCCGCTACATGTGCGTATTCGTTCGAACTGTGCGAGATGTTAACCCGGTCGACGTCACGCAGTTTTTGTCCGTGTGTTGTTGAGAGTAGCGAAACTGCGATATCTTACAATCGATGCGCTGATCAGTCTGAGTGAATGTACGTCTCTACTATTGTTGCTGTAAACGGTTTTTTGACCATGGCGATAATAATGGTCATTTTAAAGAATGTGATTCGCTCGTACAAATAGCTCTTTTACTTTTTCAGATTCATAATTTACATGCCAAATAAACAGCTCACACCAGCCGAGTTGGAGGATGCTTTCTCTAATCGATACACTCACGATGATTATGAGTATCAAGCATACTGTGCTCAACCAATCCCGTCTCCTCCGGTTATCCCGAACTGGAAACCTCGCGAATTCCGACACGCTGGCGTATCGCGCGATCGTACGGACCGTAGTCGGGAACGACTAGTAAGTAATCCTTGCTTCTGCTTTTGTTCTAACCGAAGCGCATAAGTTAAAACAGTTTTATTCTACGGCTGAGAGAGGCTTGCTTCTCAAAGCGTGTTACATTCGTTGATTCACACTACTTGCGATCAATCGTATGCATCGGGACGTATCAGCAGGTAACCAACGAGGTAGTTAGGCGTTCTTGCTTTTGGTGATCAACTGAGTTCGCTCACCCGAACCCTAAAGCTGCATTTGGATTCGAGCCATGCATTAAGAAAGCCAATCCAACTGTCACCGCACGGAGCATTCTTCACAGAGACCCCAGCTTACAATCGTAGGATGTAAGACGGTCAATCGGGGATTAAAAAGAGGAAAATGAAAACAATGACGGGTGAGTTAGGGATTGTGAATCGCGGTCGTCTCTCACGTTTGGGGTCTTCGTGATGCACCTGGCCTCTGACTGGAGACATTGCCGAAAAGGGCGTCAATTGTATGAATGTTCTTGTTTAACTGGGTCATCCGTAATCATACCCACTAAGGCGGGGTAGCAAAAGCTACGGAGATGCTGTCTTACAGGTGCCATCCTATTTTCACTTGCAATCCAGCCGTTTGTCCGCTTAATGTCGATGGTTTGAATACATTTCATCGATCGCATAGATTGGCCCGGGAGTTCAATTGGATTGGCATAGTCTACCCATGAGATACACAAGAAAAGCAGTCACTCTGGAACGCCTCGTCAATCCAGACGTGCTTTGTTCTCGTTGAGCACGAACTGCTTGGGCATACCGGAGTGCGGCTACGCGTAGGCTGAATCGTGTTATACATGCGTGATCGACTGGCCGTGCCACGTCAACTGAACCATGGGGGTAATCTCGGCAATCGTTCACTTACATCCCTCACTCATGTAGTGTGCGACTTAGAGGGGTTCACCCTAGGTGTATGTATATATTCGCGCCGAACGTTTAACAGCACCGTCTTTCTTAAAGCCGTTAACGTCCTACGGAACTAACTGTTAAAACTAGTACCTTCATCCATAACACATACGTCATATACTAGCCGTCTGGCCATCGCTTCCAGCCCAACCCGAGCCGCGGGAACAGAGCACGACATAGCAAGCGATCGGTTAGCATTCGCAAATTGTCCAAACCACTACGGCCTGTTTAGTAAGATCTACACGTTTGTCGGCGTGCTAGACTTGCTTTTTCTGAACACATACCGATAAACCGTACCGTCGCGTAGCGTGTTTCCGTAATATTAAGATGACTTTGCTGATTGAAAACAGAGTTCTCGCGCATTACAGGCACGATCATGCCAGCTTTCACAGTCCTACAAGAGGATTTTGCATGCCAAGGCATTGTGACTTGTGTCCTTTAGTTAAAGGCAAAAGTCACGCGCACACCACACCTGGCGAGGTTAGCAGTCGGGCTTGGCTATTTCGCTGATGAACTCAGATTTTTTACGAGTATCTGTTGGCCATCTGCAATCAATGTATCGCTGTTGATGACGGTTAGTCTTACGTTTTACTTTTTGTCTTCAGGATGAATATCGCAGGCCGAATCACTTATTCGCGTGGCAACTTTGACTATCGGCGCTAAATCGGCTCTCCACGCAAACATTGTTCAGACTTTGGATCTGCCTTGGCCATCCCCCACCCTGTTAGCCTGTCAAGAACCATTGTTCAAGTGGGTACTTGATGCAGTGTGACATTGAATTGACTGACCTCATTAACCACCCGTTCCCCGTTTACCCCCTTCATGATTCCCCTGTAAAATTTGTGATATAAATGTGATGTATTTAGCCTGATGATGAATCACTGAAAACGAGCTTGTTCGCTACACAGTATTTTTCATGACTACACTGGGAATTTTCGCGCGATTTTTTGTTTTATTATCACCCTTTACAAAGATATTCTTCCAACAATTTGTCTTGTTGTTCAACTCCTTTGTTTTTTGCTGTTTTGTTCGTAAACACCTGCTTGAGTTAGGTCTTCAACTTTATACTCTTGGGTTGTCTAAGTCTGGACAGCTGAGGCAGTCAGGATGTTTTGCTACCAAACGATCGTACTGTGCGATATTAAATGGACGTCTTCTATTGTAACACTCCAACCCAATTGCAGTGGTACAGTATGAACTTAGGTACGATAGCCAATATGACCAGACAAACTCCGGACATAAATGGTCGAATCATTGCACGTTATGTACTCAGGATGGGTGTGTGCTGAGGCCGGAGAAGTCGATCCAATGTCAATGCGTCACCGATCTCAATAGAGATAAGCATTGGAACCAGAACACATTGATTAACTGACCTGTGCGGTTCGAATGAATAGTGGTAATCTGCAAAGTGTATGTCGGTCTACTCATTAGACCTGGTTGAACTTGTTGCAATGTTTGAACATCGCGGGACATGAAATGCGTGTCTTGCATCAACGCACCTCTTGTTCCCCACGTAGTAAGTTCCTGATCCGGTTGCTCATATAACCACTCGGGCCTCTGAAAGCGCCGACTGGTCTTCACGGACATGGGTAATTTCAAACGGACACATTGTTCTGTAAGACTGATGCACACCTAGTGTATGCATATTCTTGTATCCACGTTTTCCATTTCATACAACCGATTGAATCATCAAGCACCACCAATTTTGATTGCACTGTCGCATCCCTTAGACTTCGTCACCCTCCAAAGAACTGCTTTTCTAGTAAATCCCACGAATCAACACTAGACTCAGACCGCCTCGTATTGCTCTTTGTACTAAGGAAGAGCACTAATCGATGGTAGTTCATATAACCTAAATACCTCACTCCGCCCCTGTGAGACCCAGAACTCCGGTCATCTGCTTCCCATAGCCACTCGCATACCCCCATGATTTCAACCAATGGCAGACCATAGGCCTCACATGTGGGGCATGGCCCGACATCATCCTATATACACATTTTTACGCACATTGGCGCACTAATTCCATAGCTGATATGCGACGAGAAATTCGCATACCAGGAGAAATGTAGACTGTCCTTGTTCAACTTCAATTCGTTTCCTCTTCTCCGAATCGGAGGACTTCTCTCCAAATTGAGATCACAGAAGTCATTAACTTGTCGAGCGATATTTTGACTATTGATGAGTAGTAGGGCGTTTTGGATTTTATATAGATTGAACATTTTATCACGTCTACCACTATTTGCGACATCTTAGTGTAGTGATTGTAAAAGACCTGGCCTGGAGAGTTGCTTACTGCGAGACATCTGCTATTGATATGTAAAAACAGAACGAACGTAAACACCAGTTTTCACGTCTGCCTTGTATTCATATTCTCCGCAGTAGTACAGCCACGTTCTCTTGGGTGACACGCCACCCATAGTAAATCTGTGCGTTTTCAGTAATGCTTCTAGACTTGGCATTGAGACTTGCCCTGTAGTTTCGGCGAGTACGAGCCGTGCTGTACTACGTACAAACGAAGTTACGTTATACAGCGGTAAGGAGCACGCAGGTTCGACCGAAAAGATTTTCTGTACCTCTAACGAGCCGGAGTTTTAAAGAAATATCGCCTATACAAGCTAGTCGTTCGAGGACTCGGAAACTATAATAACATCTGTTAAAGCATGTATAGTGCTATACCGTCACAACGAGACTGGACCTTGACGTGGTGTGACGGCTTGCGCATCTCGATGACCTATTGGGCTAAACTGGACGGTGTGATCACCACACCGATAGAGTCACTCATACCAGGCAGGCCAATGGGTAGAGGTCTGACAAACCAGTCTCCTGGTCCTCCAGGTTGGGGGTTGGAAAGAAGGTTGACATCTTTTTCCGAAAAGATGTACCAGTTCTGGTACACTGCCACACTCGCTGCCTTGCGGTACAGGCTTTTGAGCCAGCAGCTCGTCTCTGAACATTGCTCCATGAGTGCCAAATCTATTTCCAGATAAGAATGACAGGCCTGTATGTTCGTTTCCGAGTATTGGCGGATCATGTAGACGAAAGTAAGGGGAAACAATTCAGGGTAGAGGATTCCACAAATTCTTCCTGGAAGGCTCAGGGTTATTTGTGCCCTTTTACGCATGGCACCACAATTTGTAGAGAAACTCACACTGTCTGTAACTATGGCTCCTAGGTCTTTTGCATGTTGCCACCAGTAGCTCTGTGTCGCCAAGGTAATAGTCAGTACAATTTTGATGGCGAACGCGCATGACTTTACACTTGTTGACATTGAACGACCAGTTGTTTTCTGTGAACCACTGGTTTCGGTCGTTCTGTAAAGTTATCACATCTCTTGGGCACCCCAGAACTGGCTCAAGTTTTGTGTCATCGGCATAATACAGCATCGGTGATTTTACAATGGTGGGTAGGTCAAGAACGAAAAGAATGGCGAATGTGGTCTAAAGTGGATCGTTGTGGAACTCTGCTGTTGACAGGGAACTTCTCTGACAGCTGTCCATTCACCTTAACGTCAAACCTTCGTTCAGTCAGACAATCTTCAAGCCACATCAGTGAGCACTCATCAAAGTCGTAACTATTGAGTTTCCATTAGCAAGATGGAATGATCAACGTGTCAAAGGCTTTGGAAAAGTCACGATAAACCACATTCAGGACCAGTCCTGCGTCGGCATTCCTCGTCCAAACATCACCAGCAATCGGGCATATTCGTGATACATGAGTATCCCCCACGAAAACCATGTTACTCCTTGGTGCTGAGTTCCAATAGTCCCTCCGCTCATTGAACAAAACGAAGGAACTAACAACCAAAAAGAAGGATGAAATGAGTACAATTCATAAGCTCAACCCAAATATACTATGGAAATATACTGAAAACAGATGCATAGCTTGCATACGAAGTTGTAGTTGGCTCTCAGAAAAATGGGTGCAGCAGCGACAAGGCAAGAGGCCCAATAATCTGCACTCCATATCACCTCTGAAAACGTAAGTTTTGAATAGACGCGCGCGGCCCACAACGGCGCACCCAGTCTAAAAGTGACTGATGAACGAATTCTAAGACTAATTGCAGTGAGTGCGCAACAATTTTCAATGACGGAACAGGCGGCCAAGAGTATAATCAAGTCTGACCTTGATTAATTTGTGACGTTATGAGAGTTCTGAGAATTACTGAAAATTCCGAGTTGTGGTACTGACCCGTCGTTGGGGTAAGTCATCTTAATTCATATCCTGCCTATAGATAGCTCAAGAAGTCTGTTCTTAATTTACACTTACCAATGAACCACTTACGTTACGCTTTTACTCAGAATGTACCGTAGATTGATAAATCGCTCGAACGAAGCAACATGACATAATCAACGAAACTCTGCAATTCAGTTCTGCTCATAGTTGGGTCACCGTTTCAGGCTGGAGACGTTTCAGTTCATGTCAGACGTTTGGTTCTATTTTAGGCATCTCGGCTTTCTACTAGGTCGAGTGTTTGTTAACGAAATCGGTGGTTCCCTCGACATGAGCTGCCAGCGATCATCTAGGCTGAATGTGGTGATGAAACCTGGACACTCAACCTTGCTAAGCTGCGTCTTCATCCCTGCGAACTTCGCCTCAGACCCATATTTTGGGGAGGACGTTGTCTAGTTCTGTGTAGATAACTGAATTCAGTTATCCCATGGTCACTACGATCAAATGAAACTGCGATACTTAGACTGTTTATCACGTCAATCTTGATGGTGAGCATAATCAAGACAGGATGGCGCTCGGTGCACTCGCCACCTCCTATGGTCCTGGACGTGCTGAAATAGTCCAGCTTCCATTATTGTCTCGGAGAAATCCTCAGAGGATAAGGACTACAGGCTCGCTTGGATGGAAGAGCCCTGGAACTCTTTTTGTATCTGGTAGCCATGTTTAATCGAAAATACATTGTTGGGCAAAAAAGTGGATAGGGAACGTTAGTTACCATTGGCTGGCTTGGACCTAATATGAGAAAGAGTGGGCGCATGCTCGTGGTTTGCTGCACATTCTTGCATGTGCACTGGCTGAATATCTATCCACCTTGAGAATCTGGACCGGCCTCTTGATGTTGTTGCATAAGTTGGGCAACCCTCACAGTTGACCACAGCTTCCGTATTCAGACGGATAGTGCATCCAGAAAAGAGTTAAAGGTTTGAGTGTCAGCTTTGTTGGGGCTCATCAGCGGTGTACCTTTTGGAATGAGCAGAGTCAATACTCCGATCCACGATCACTTGAGGAAACCGTGTTGGCTATTGCGCCATTGTTCTCACATTGAGTACGATCGAATTGTTATATGTAAATGCCCGGTCATATTCGCTCGTTAGTATTGTTGATGAGAAGGTGAGCTGGAGTTTCTAGTTCGGTCGTGACAGGGCGATACACTACTGTAAGCTTTCGGCAGAGCTAAGCTTGGGTTTACTACTTCTGTTCGAAAGAGATTGGTTGAAATGTTAATCTGAATACGAAAGCTGTAGCCAATTGTCAGTGGTATTCAGTCTGTATCCCAATCAACTTCTTTACTGTTTACCGGTAGTCCGTCTTGTTGTTGCTCACGTTTCAGTACCCAATAATCGCATGACCTACTAACTACTGTTCAAACACACGATATCGTTTAACTCGACGCAGCACAATTTAATCGAGCTCGCCATGTTGGCTGACAAAGACCAAAATCTGACAGTCGATCATGGTGTGAAAATCGGATTAATGAGTCACAATTTCGTCGTAAGAAATTAGATGGAATAGTATGCGTTTAGAGACTGAATGGTGAGCGATTCGATAGCAGCATAGACATCCCTATATTGCGAAATGATGGCGACTCATTCTATGTATTACTGTCCGGTCTACTGTAAGGATCACACCTTCAGTGATTTCGGTTCTGAAGACTTACCGCAAGAATTTTTACTTTAAATAATGTCCATCCATACTAGTCAGATAATGCTCTGGTTAACCGAAGATTTTCCACGTGGACTCGTACATCATTTTTCAAACAAAACGTTGCGTTTTTCAGACCGAGTTCGCATTGACCGCGGTGCTAGTTTTTGCACAACCGGGAGATGACAAACTTTGTAGATTAGTAAGAAAGAGAGCATTTGAAGAAAGAACGCTTCTCAGTAGAGGTGATAATGATGACGGGAAGCCAGTGCACGTAGACAAAAGCGCAACGAATCGAGAAAGCGAAAACTGTGCCCTTTTTACGTTAATTCAGAACCGGCTAACCGACGTTAACGAAACTGACCAGTTTTACAGGTCACTGGTGTATAATAGACTATGTGTGGAGCGGGAACTGGAAACTAACCTGACCATATTTTCTTCTCTGTAACACGTTATTTTGGATAGGAGGTTTTTGAAAATGTCAATGGCCATCAGAAGATCACAGACAAATCTCTTTTATCCGTCTCTACTTTGCAACCCCCAGCCTATTATAACCCAGCATTCATACCGATAAGTTATCCCATATTGCTGCTGTTTCACTGACCAGGGGAATTCACAACAATTTCACATACACCTGGGTCTATAAGTACAGCTGATTCAACTCAAATACGTCTCGACTCTGTATTAGACACCTCAGTTGAATGCGCCTAATGTCTGTCCGTTCATCCTTCCTCGCTGTCTTCTGACAGGCTCTGAATGTGTGTTGTAACGGATGTAGGGCGGTTTAGAGCAATTATCTGACGGTTGCCCACAATTGCCCTTTGGGTTGTCGGTGTGATAGCGGTTGCTCAGTCAATTGTTGTGGGAAGTAGCCGAGAGGTGGTCGGTGTGTCTGGTTGATCTCTTACTCAGTCCGTTGACAACTTTTCCTCAACAAACTGTTTCAAATTTACTCCCTTCGATTTCTTGGAGAATAATATGGTTGGTTACAGTGTTTTATTGTTTCGCTAAAAGGTTATATATTTGACTTTAATTCGTTGCAGGTTCCAACACAGTGTGCAAAGTAACGTTTGAAACCAACGCCAGTCTGCACATTTTGTGAATCATAGAGTGTTATCACCCAATTGTTTGTGGTGGGTTCGACCAGACTTACGATTGAGGAACTACGGATGTAACCAATACGTTTGGTTGAGAAACTTTAGTCGTTGCGCGGGTGAGCAGACCGAATCAGTCCGTGAGCTGTCGTGGCTGATGCTTGTAGATTAACTTCGAGGTGGCTCGAACACAAGGGCATTCACTTAGAGTTGTTGATTTTTTATCAGTAGTACACAATAACCGGCGTTCCCAGTTTATATTGCCCTTCGAGAAGAATCACATGATAGCGGACTCACTTGAAAATAATTTTACAAAGGAAAGAGTGCAAACCAACCAACTGATCGATTGTCTTAAACATCACTCTTGTGTGATTCTAACATTTGCATTCTGATGAATATGTTAACCAGCTCCTTTATTAATAAAGTGCTAAACATGTATGAAGTTTAATAAGAAGCATAACGTAATTATCAGTTTCTGTCTGAAACAACAAGCCTCTTATCCTAAGAGGTTCGGCTGAATTGTCTATCTCACTGAAAAAGCTGTATTCTAGTGTCATTCATGTTCAATTTATGACAGTCAACATCTTTCAAT
>LOND01008426.1:0-13308 GCA_014220965.1 Paragonimus kellicotti | reverse complement strand
AGTGTCTTGTTGATGGGATTGGTAAGTCTCCTGGCGAGTGTTTTGACAGACGTATCCCTTCTGAATGATAATGAAATAAATACTGACTTCTTTTTCGCTAGGGTAATCTCATCCTGCTCCTGACGACTAAATAATCCACCTATATGCGCACAGAAGCGATTTGTTCAGGCGTTGAATTTAACATGGCCAACCACCCACACCACGACCGATCAAAGCGACATGGTTCCAGTTGCGTTTGAATTGTGACGTAATCATTCCAGATCGTTTTCTCCGTGTCTGCCTATGGAGTGTCTGACCTCACTGGAACTTGCTACTTGTTTCTGTTAGTTTCGCCCTGAAATCTCTCTCATATAAATGTCGTGTAATTGTTTTGATGATGAATAACCAAAGACGAGCTGGTCCGCTGAGCCATTTTTCTGATCTTGGAAAGAGATAGTGTTGAACCGGACGCTGTGGGAAAACAATTCGAACGGGCGTCCGTGAGTTCACACATGAATTGCGTGAGCCGTTTTTGAGAATAGGGGCGATGTTGTCAAACTCCATTCATTTGGAACAGTTTCACCGGTCCAGCGTTTCTGCAGCAGAGCCGTCAGCTTTTCGACTAAGGCTGGACATCTATCTACAAACAGGCTAAGAAGGGGGAGTTCGTCCGTACCGGGTGTCTTGTGACCTTTCAAAAACTTGGTCTCCAGATAGATTTATGTTTTCGGTTTGTGGGAAAATGTCAACAAACCACTGACCACGGGCAGTGCCCGAACGCCTAGCCAATGGCGCGGTGGCCAGTTGAACTGCTGTTGGAATTGTTCAACCCAACGTCCCAGTACCCCTGTGCCGCATGCTACAGTACCTGCTTTCTGAATGGCCTGTGAGATTTGAGTCCAGCAGCTATTAGGGTCTTCGGAGTGAGTACCACTAAGGCAGCTTTCTAAGCTGGTTTGGTAATTATGCTTTACCGATGGTAAAGCCAGTTTCTCAACAGCTAGTCGTTGCCCAGCAAAAGTAAGAACAAAACGACAACGTACCAACGCATGATCTGAATCCAAGCATGTGCTCCAATAAGAACGACAGTCTTGAATGGAACCCCGCCACCTATAACTAACGGCTATGTGGTCTATCTGAGACCAGGCCTGATTCGGAGAAGGCGGGCGCCAAGTATAGCATTGACGTGCACGATGCCTAAAACCAGTGCTGGCTAAAAATAGCTTATGCTCAGCGCACAGCTGCAACAATCGCCCACCATTATCTGCTCTATTTATGTACATGTCGACTGAATGGATTTCGCGACTTGAGAGTATCCAGTATAAGCCATTCCTCCTTTCAGTTTTACCCGTGCGACTGTTTTTGCATGATCCGTGTCGACCTCGTGACCTGTGTACGGGCCACATTTTCACCACTTCGTCAAATTGTTGGAGCAACGCCATGTGTACCGCCGGCCAACAATCGCCATATTTCTCGACTATAAAGGTGCGTTCGATTCTACAGTCTCTTAAACGCGGGTGTACCGACTAAGTATGTGAACATACTGTCGGCGCTTTATTCCCATACTTCAGCTCAGGTTAGGGTTTACGGTGAACTGTCTGACAGTTTCAGCACCAGGAGCGGCGTACGTCAAGGCTGTCCCCTTTCACCATTTTTGTTCAATTTCGTCATAGACGAAATAATGGAGGACTGTCTGCGGCACTCACAAGATGCCGGCGTGGACCTCCTACCTGTTGACAACTTTCAAACGGCACAAACAATGCTAAACGCGGGTTGGCCGAGTTGTCTGTGAAGTGAGTGCACTTAATGACGCGGGGCAGTGAAAGCCGTAAGGAAGCTGTCTTGCTGATGACGCCTTACTTTCACTTACAGCTCGGTTGTTTGTTTCTGGCCGGAGATATGAATGCCCAGGTCGGTCGCCTTGGTGAAGCCGAATCTCGTTTAGGTGGTAGGTTTGGGATAGCATCACATCGATCATCATATAGACAGCAATATATCACACTAGTGCTTAACTGCCACACAACCACGAAGAAAAAAACTTATATTGAAAGGAAGAAAAAAGGGGGGGGAAGGGGACCTAACTACTAAAAATAGCTACGTCTATATTCAAACATACAACATCAAGGTGCCTACACCTTGCAAACAAACAACCGAGCTGTAAGTGAAAGTAAGGCGTCATCAGCAAGACAGCTTCCTTACGGCTTTCACTGCCCCGCGTCATTAAGTGCACTCACTTCACAGACAACTCGGCCAAACAACGATTAGCATTGTTTGTGCCGTTTGAAAGTTGTCAAACAGCATCACCTTGTCGTCAGCATAATCAAGATCAGTCAGTCTTTCACCAGGTAGGAGGTCCACGCCGGCATCTTGTGAGTGCCGCAGACAGTCCTCCATTATTTCGTCTATGACAAATTGAACAAAAATGGTGAAAAGGGGACAACCTCCGCCCAGGGCGAAACCCTGCCTGTTCTTCCCTAATGTTTACCTCCCGAACTGCAGTGAGTCGACGAAGTATAATTGATGCTAGAACCCTTGAAATGACTGGGGTCAAACTAATCCCTCTATGGTTTTCGCAAGAGCCCCGGGCTCCTTTCTTAAATATGGGAACTATTATCGAGTGACCCCAGCACGGAGGGATGGTCTCCGTCGTCCACACAAGTTGAAACAACTGAGTCAATGCCTCTACTAACGCCTCTCCACCTTCTTTGAAAAGTGCCGGCACGAGATCATCTGGGCCAGCAGCCCTATTAGAGCCGAAAGGCAATTGCGAACCTCAGTCTCAGTGGGTGGTTCCAAATCTACCGACCAGGGTGCTACATCACAAGTTTGTGGCGGCAACGCAATAGAAGCAGCAGGCCAACTAAATTGACCCTCAAAGTGTTCTGCCCAACGCTCTAACCTTCTGGACTTATTACAGACTAGTGTGCCATCTGCCTCGCTGATAGCTTCACTGACCAGACGGTCGCCTGGGACCAGTGGCACGGATCAGCTTAAACAGTTTACCGATGTTCCCTGAGGCAAAAGCGGTTTCCATTTCCTCAACTTTTTCCACTAACCAAGCCTCACGATCAGCCTTTAGACTACGTTTCAGTTTCCTACGGATATCTCTTCTAGACTTGTTATGTGAACTACCAGAAGGAACCTTCCGTCTGGCTTCTAACAACTCCAGGGATTTCTCTGAAATCCAATGTTTGTTTACCCCATGTACCCCTGTACCGCATATGAATAACCAAAGACGAGCTGGTCCGCTGAGCCATTTTTCTGATCTTGGAAAGAGATAGTGTTGAACCGGACGCTGTGGGAAAACAATTCGAACGGGCGTCCGTGAGTTCACACATGAATTGCGTGAGCCGTTTTTGAAAATAGGGGCGATGTTGGTCAAACTCCATTCATTTGGAACAGTTTCACCGGTCCAGCGTTTCTGCAGCAGAGCCGTCAGCTTTTCGACTAAGGCTGGACATCTATCTACAAACAGGCTAAGAAGGGGGAAGTTCGTCCGTACCGGGTGTCTTGTGACCTTTCAAAAACTTGGTCTCCAGATAGATTTATGTTTTCGGTTGTGGGAAAATGTCAACAAACCAACTGACCACGGGCAGTGCCCGAAGGCCTAGCCAATGGCGCGGGTGGCCAGTTGAACTGCTGTTGGAATTGTTCAACCCAACGTCCTAAGCGTTGCGGTTGTTGCTGGTTTCTCAGATTGCTTCGTTCACACTTGATTTTCTGCTACCAGTTAATGGGATAAGATGGAAAAGCTTTCGGGAGCTCCCAGTAGCCTCGACTTGTTCCATCTCGTGCTTATATTACAGTCTGTCCCCACTCTTCAACCTGCGGACGCTTCCGGTGGATTTGAACTAGCCCACTCGTTTACCCGAGTATCGGTAGGTAAATCTGGCTTGGTAATGATCGCGCACTTCATGTCAACATAAACACTTCTGTTACGATGTACCATCTATATCACTTGTTTTTTCTTTCGTTGCTGATACTTTCGAGCAGTGAAGTTGTTTCGACATCTTTGCAACCTCAGGTCATTTCAATCCTGCTCAACGCGTTCTTCATGGCATACTTGAAGAGACACAGAATACCTGCGCGAAAGCTGCTTCTCCGGATCGCAGTTTACAAGATGTGCATCAGATTATGCTGACAGAATTGGAACGACATCTGGTTTCTGAACACATCATACCGTCCACAGATAGCAAGATGGTAAGTTTACCGATTTAGTTTCGTTTCACTTTCTTGATGTCTGGTGTGAGATTGCAACGAACTCGTAAACGAAACTTCAATCGTTACATTTCCGCTCTGACGATTCTTCGGAAATTGCTTACAGATTCCCTGACGGGTGTTAAGACGGTTGGGGGAACGTGCTTCTTCTTTCACAATTATTGGAGTATCTACCATTTGCTACAAGGCAATAGAGAGAGGACGAGTTTGAAAGCTTTGAAAGGTCAGTGTCTAACTCCAATAGAGACTTGCTCTTTGTGCCGTCCGCTTGGCAGGTTCTGTTAAAACCAGCTCTAGACGCAAAACTTTCAGAAATTTATTCATTGTCTGCTTATGCTCCTACTGACTGTAGTGACATCGGCGTCAAGGACGCATTTTACTCGGATCTGGCCACTCTCCTCGGTCGACACGTGGCTCTGATATAGTCGTTTTGGCCGGAGATATGAATGCCCAGGTCGGTCTTGCACCCCCCCCTCTAGTTTGCTCACGTCGGTCGCCTTGGTGAAGCCGGATCTCGTTTAGGTGGTAGGTTTGGGATAGCGTCACACCGATCATCATCATAGACAGCAATATATCACACTAGTGCTTAACTGCCACTTATACACGAAGAAGAGAACCTATCTAGGAAGGAAGAAAAAAGGGGGGAGGGGAAGGGGACCTAACTACTAAAATAAGCTACGTCTATATTCAAACATACAACATCAAGGCGCCTACACCTTGCAAACAAACAACCGAGCTGTAAGTGAAAGTAAGGCGTCATCAGCGAGACAGCTTCCTTACGGCTTTCACTGCCCGCGTCATTAAGTGCACTCACTTCACAGACAACTCGGCCAAACAACGTTTAGCATTGTTTGTGCCGCTTGAAAGTTGTCAAACAGCAACCTTGTCGTCAGCATAATCAAGATCAGTCAGTCTTTCACCAGGTAGGAGGTCCACGCCGGCATCTTGTGAGTGCCGCAGACAGTCCTCCATTATTTCGTCTATGACGAAAGTTGAACAAAATGGTGAAAAGGGGACAACCCCGCCCAGGGCGAAACCCTGCCTGTTCTTCCCTAATGTTTACTTCCCGAACTGCAGTGAGTCGAAGTATAATTGATGCTAGAACCCTTGAAATGACTGGGGTCAAACTAATCCCTCTATGGTTTTCGCAAGAGCCCCGGGCTCCTTTCTTAAATATGGGAACTATTATCGAGTGACCCCAGCACGGAGGGATGGTCTCCGTCGTCCACACAAGTTGAAACAACTGAGTCAATGCCTCTACTAACGCCTCTCCACCTTCTTTGAAAAGTGCCGGCACGAGATCATCTGGGCCAGCAGCCCTATTAGACGAAAGGCAATTGCGAACCTCAGTCTCAGTGGGTGGTTCCAAATCTACCGACCAGGGTGCTACATCACAAGTTTGTGGCGGCAACACAATAGAAGCAGCAGGCCAACTAAATTGACCCTCAAAGTGTTCTGCCCAACGCTCTAACCTTCTGGACTTATTACAGACTAGTGTACCATCTACCTCGCTGATAGCTTCACTGACAGACGGTCGCCTGGGACCAGTGGCACGGATCAGCTTAAACAGTTTACCGATGTTCCCTGAGGCAAAAGCGGTTTCCATTTCCTTAACTTTTTCCACTAACCAAGCCTCACGATCAGCCTTTAGACTACGTTTCAGTTTCCTACGGATATCTCTTCTAGACTTGTGTGAACTACCAGGAGGAACCTTCCGTCTGGCTTCTAACAACTCCAGGGATTTCTCTGAAATCCAATGTTTGTTTACCCCATGTACCCCTTTACCGCATGCTACAGTACCTGCTTTCTGAATGGCCTGTGAGATTTGAGTCCAGCAGCTATTAGGGTCTTCGGAGTGAGTACCACTAAGGCAGCTTTCTAAGCTGGTTTGGTAATTATGCTTTACCGATGGTAAAGCCAGTTTCTCAACAGCTAGTCGTTGCCCAGCAAAAGTAAGAACAAAACGACAACGTACCAACGCATGATCTGAATCCAAGCATGTGCTCCAATAAGAACGACAGTCTTGAATGGAACCCCGCCACCTATAACTAACGGCTATGTGGTCTATCTGAGACCAGGCCTGATTCGGAGAAGGCGGGCGCCAAGTATAGCATTGACGTGCACGATGCCTAAAACTAATGCTGGCTAAAAACAGCTTATGATCAGCGCACAGCTGTAACAATCGCCCACTACTTTCTAGCTCTATTTATGTACATGTCGACTGAATGGATTTCGCGACTTGGAGAGTATCCAGTATAAGCCATTCTCCTTTCAGTTTTACCCGTGCGACTATTTTTGCATGATCCGTGTCGACCTCGTGACCTGTGTACGGGCCACATTTTCACACTTCGTCAAATGTTGGAGCAACGCCACGTGTATTGCCGGCAAACAATCACCATATTTCTCATACGAAGGTGCGTTCGATTCTACAGTCTCTTAAACGCGGGTGTTCCGACTAAGTATGTGAACATACTGTCGGCGCTTTATTCCCAAGTTTCTGCTCAGGTTAGAGTTCACGGATGAACTGTCTGACAGTTTCAGCACCAGGAGCGGCGTACGTCAAGGCTGTCCCCTTTCACCATTTTTGTTCAATTTCGTCATAGACGAAATAATGGAGGACTGTCTGCGGCACTCAAATGATGCCGGCGTGGACCTCCTACCTGTTTGACAACTTTCAAACGGCACAAACAATGCTAAACGCGGTTTGGCCGAGTTGTCTGTGAAGTGAGTGCACTTAATGACGCGGGGCAGTGAAAGCCGTAAGGAAGCTGTCTTGCTGATGACGCCTTACTTTCACTTACAGCTCGGTTGTTTGTTTGCAAGGTGTAGGCGCCTTGATGTTGTATGTTTGAATATAGACGTAGCTATTTTTAGTAGTTAGGTCCCTTCTCCCCCCTTTTTTTCTTCCTTCCTAGATAGGTTTTCTCTCTTCGTGGTTGTGTGGCAGTTAAGCACTAGTGTGATATATTGCTGTCTATGATGATTTTTGAACGGTGGTGCACCGAGTAGTTCACCACAGCTCGGTTGTTTGTTTGCAAGGTGTAGGCGCCTTGATGTATGTTTGAATATAGACGTAGCTATTTTTAGTAGTTAGGTCCACTTCCCCTCCTCTGTTTTCTTCTTTCTTCCTATATAAGTTTCTTTTTTCCTTTGTTCTTCGTGGTTGTGTGGCAGTCAAGCATCAGTGTGAACCACTGATGTATTGCTGTCTATGATGATGATGATGAGTGTCAAACCATGGACGTGACGTTTTTGGGCACACAAGCACTTCGCGACTGAGTGGCCGTTAACGAATCAGTCAAGCTAATAGAACGTTTGGCATCAATCATGTGCGCTGATATTTAGTTGGGTGATATCCATGACCCTGTTAAGATAAGCACCATTGTAACGAGAGGGTTTCCAATAAAGCACAATCTTTATTGTCCAACACGATAATTACGATGCTACGCATGCGCTCGCGTTTATGAATCATCATAAGTTCCGCTTTCTCTCCTCTTTTGTCTGATTCTATGTTGGTTTTTTTTTTTCGTGATTGTGTGGCACTTAAATATCCGTGTGAACCACTGATATATTGCTGTCTACTATGAGGCTTTTCGGTTTGTGTAGATTGTTCCAGGCTGGTAGACCGCGAAATATCTGAAACCAAGAGTCCAGCTAGTTTTTCTTATGACATATTCTGCTCAGGGATTTTTCCTAGCTTATGGATAGGCTTGCCATCAATCTTCCATATTCCTATTGGTGAGTGACCTTCGGGACCCACAAAAATCAAGTTACACTACTTTTCAAATATTTTCTAATACAAAATGGGCCCCTATTCGAACACTTCTTCGGCTTGTTAACCTCTCGTCTGCGATGTAGCCACACTTGGGCTTGATCTGAGCATCTCTTCCGAACTTTTGTGAATTATCTGGCACGGCTTTTGCCCGATGTCTTGTTTCCCCTGAGACTTTTGTGGGATCCAAAGTTTATTACGAGTACGGGTCGCTATACCGCTATTATCACCAGGTGCCTAGTTCATTGCTTGATGACTTTGAGTCCGGTAACAGTTGAGGTTGAGAGGCGTCAGATGATCTAATCATCAGTAAGCCTTTCGGTTAGGCGTCTCACCACAAGACCGGTAAATTTCGCAGCTGTCAATCGTCGCGGTAGGTGTAAACACTATTCAACAAACAGAAACAAATTAGCGGCCGGCAAATGCATGTTTCGAATCCATGTACGCTGCAGGTAGACAGGCACTTCTGCGCTTAACAGATACCTGATCTATCTGTGAGTAGGCCCATCTGTGAGAAAGAATTCATCAAGTCCTGTTTCAGCGGGGCGTGTTTCGGAAGCCAGTATTTATTGAAAACAACTGGCGCTCAACACAGAGCTGTAGGGGTCGTCCGTCGCTGTCTTAGTGATTAGTTGTTGACCCGAATTTATTATTGGAGTGCAATCAAACATCGCCCAATTGTGTTACCTTCACGTCGGGACTACGTGTCGTCATTATAAAAGGTATATTCACTATTATCAACGTTGCAATCGGTCGCTGCATACGCAGACATTTCGAATAGCTTCTAGAGTTTTCCTTCTATATCAACTGGATGGAGCCAGCTAAACGTACAACACGTAATCTCCTGGTACTTAACACAATCTGTCACCGTGGCTTCGACGGCTACGTTTGCTGCCATTCGTGTTGTAATTTAGTCCGTGACAACGGCCAGCGTGTCACCAGGTGTGTACAATCAATATCGAGTAGAAAGTGAGAATGCTGTCAACTCAATTTGCAGTCTACTTTACTGAACATCAGTTTCCGATTTGTCGAGCGTCCAAGCTAGTGCAACCGATTGACTTAACAGCCGCGGAGTACTAACAGTAAGTACACTGTGTTAGCAACGGATTGGTAGGTAAGTTAACTCGTGCGTTTGATCCTCCAAAAGAAGAAACGTCGCTACTGGAGCTGAATGCCATACTTCTAGGATTTAGATCGAAGACATCAGAAGCTTGGGGTGGGAGTCATCAGCAGTGGTCTATTTTTGCCTATTCGTCCTGCGGTGTTCAGGAAGTAAAGCGACTCATTTTATACCACAGCTGATGAGACACCTATTGATGGAAACGACGTAGTTGTATGTGGGCTGCTGGTACTGTGAGGATGCCCAGGTATGATTAGGACTCTCAACCAGAGCATTGGGTTCAAAGTCATATGCCATAATGCGGCTTGCGCGTGACGGCGTGCTAGACCTAGTGCCACTTTTCAGGAGGGAGATCAATTTTCGTTCAATCCTCTACCTGGGCGACCGGGAACCCAGTTCATCAAACGTCTACCCATTGGCTTGCTTGACGTGACTGTCTCCATCAATGTGATCACCTCATCGTCAAGTTTGACTCCATGGGTCATCGGGATGTACAGGTGGCAACATTGGATAATGATCAGGCCATTTCGTAACGGTTTTTGTCCATATGCACGAATACGGCTTCACTTTTGCTATGTATTCCGTTCTTTCCATGTGGTGTTGGTTCTGCTATAACTAGGAACAGAGCATGCTTACGTAAGGCCTGAACGTTACTAAATGATAAATTATTGACCACCACTAATGTAATAAAATAGCGATCTGTTCTTTGCCACCGTAAGGTTGAACGAATCCCAATTTACTCTCACTCCAAATAAATCTTTCATTCTCATCTCAGCTTGTACAGAGAATTTGTCCTCATTCTGTCGGACATTTCCTCGGCTTGGACGTGCACGACACTCCGACCGTACCATCCACTCGTCTTTTATCACCGGGAGTCGTCTTTCCTCTCGAACCGGGATTGTATATGCGACCGGAGTTAAAGGCGTTGGGCGTTTCTGCTGAGTTCCTGGGCTATGGATTGCGCCTCGAAGACGATTTTGTGATGTCTGCCGCAGGAGTGCCTGTGAGACTCACAGATGAATTGCCAAGAGAGAGCAGGAAGTTGGAAGAAATTATACAACATGGCGTCAAAGAACACCTTAAAACACATTCTGCTGTGATGACTTGAATTCACTTACAGTGAGCTGTGCGCTCCGGTGTCAACTTCTCATTGAAGGTGACCTGAAAATACCGTTATTCTTGATTTGTAATTTAAAGAATACGCTTGTAAAATCAATCCTTAACACGAGTGAACAGCTGCATTTATTCGTACGTCTTTCAAGTAACTCTGCAACTCTCTGAACCTCAGACGTATTCAATTTGCAGCCAGTTTTGTCAACAATGAATTGTTTGCATGATATATTGTATATAGATTTGGAATGTTCTCCACTTTTTCTCATCCCTAAATCTAAAAATCCTAGCGACATTAGCCTTCGAATTTGCGAATTCAAAACCTGGTTGGTTCACACATTTTGTATTCCGATCTCAGTCGTGTAGCACAATTCATGGGACGCGGTAGTAATCATATGGCTAGATAAGTAGATGAACGTCTGTCTTGCCTGATTACGTCGTGCCACTTAAAGGCTTCCCTCATAATAGACCCGTGAGAAGTACTTATATGGTGTAGAAGGTTGCTCGAAACATAGACGATGCTTGGCGAGGGCAGGGTTCGGATAGGTATCCGATTGATTTGAAACCGGAGTCGGGAAAACAACATTACGGCGACAGAGTAATATTCGGCTGTGACATATTGAGTTCTAGGATGCCCACAAGCCGCTTATTTTGACTGTCCAACGAGATTTGTCAAAAAGGTGAATGCGCGACGAGAAAAGATTGCGGGCATACAGGTTTTTTTTGTTGACAAAATTTGTAGGACCGACCAATAGTAGCCGATTTTATCAGCTGTAAAAGTAGACGTGACGAACAATTGTTTTCGATAATTCATCATCAGGTCAATAAATTACATATCGTTTCGAATATGCCCATTACGATAATGAGAATAAAGACATATAGGCGAACATATGTTTTCGATAATTCATCTTCAGGCCGGTACAATTATATAAGGAGTTAATAGAGTTAGATCGAGATATCGATCAGACTTATTACAGAGAAACTAGGTCACTGGTCAGTCAATTGGCGATGGCATGATTGGTCGGTTACGTCACGCTTGTATATAGGTTCAGCAAAATCAAAACAGTGTGTACACAAGACAAAGAGGTTTAGTAGAATGTCATTGGATCATACAGAGCGTTACAACTTATGCAGGCCTCGATAGGCTAGTGACTCAGAGAGCAAATCACCAGTGTTAATGATGGGTGGTTTGAAGTTCCACCCTCCATTACGTCACAAAGTTATCGGATGGAGTTTGGATGGGCATGCAACTGATGGTGTGACCTTTGGCCACGGCAACTGCAGGGCTTGTACGAATATTTGTGTGAACACAAAATCGGATGGCGATCGATTCAGCAGTAGCTAACATCCGTTGTCTGACCAGTTTGGGTGGTTTATCGGGACTGTGTAGACAACACGGAACGCCTGAGTGGGGTCAACCCGGTGATCAGTATCTGCCAAATGTGCAACCACTGCACTGTTGATGGATTTGATCGAACCTGTCCCGAGCCACGCTGGATGGTGTTCTTTGATCCGTTTTGACAAACGCCTCGTCGTGCGACCTACAGGAAAATGAGTATATACAACCATGAATTGACTGTAGAGCAAATTGGACTGGGCAATATACAAATTTTAATAGTTTCGTGCCTTTAAAGCAGAAACGAAACCTCGTCGCTGCCTGACTAGTAGAGCAAGAAAATTTGCACTGCAGACACAATAGACCAGGAACTGGAGACAGTCGCCAACGTATTGCGGGAAAATGGCTACCCGGATCGTTTCATAACCCGGAACATGATTGTGTCTAAGCCACGGAGTCAAATTACCACGGTAGAAAAGAAGGCTGTTTTCATCCGCCTCCCTTTTAAGAGTGATATTGCAACAGAGACACTAAACCGTCGACTTTATCAGACTCTCAGGCGCACATTTCCGGCGGCAACGCTACGCAGTTGGTTCACCACATCCTGCTGACTTTTGAGCTTGAAAGACAAACTCCCTGTCCTCGATCAATCCATGGTTGTATACTCATTTTCCTGCCGTTGTACGGCAGAATATGTAGGTCACGACGAGGCGTTTGTCAAAACGGATCAAAGAACACCATCCAGCGTGGCTCGGGACAGGTTCGATCAAATCCATCAACAGTGCAGTGGTTGCACATTTGGCAGATACTGATCACCGGGTTGACCCCACTCAGGCGTTCCGTGTTGTCTACACAGTCCCGATAAACCACCCCAAACTGGTCAGACAACGGATGTTAGCTGCTGCTGAATCGATCGCCATCCGATTTTGTGTCCACACAAATATTCGTACAAGCCCTGCAGTTGCCGTGGCCAAAGGTCACACCATCAGTTTGCATGCCCATCCAAACTCCATCCGATAACTTTGTGACGTAATGGAGGGTGGAACTTCAAACCACCCATCATTCACACTGGTGATTTGCTCTCTGAGTCACTAGCCTATCGAGGCCTGCATAAGTTGTAACGCTCTGTATGATCCAATGACATTCTACTAAACCTCTTTGTCTTGTGTACACACTGTTTTGATTTTGCTGAATCTATATAATTGTATTGATCTGATGATGAATTATCGGAAACAATTGTTCGTCACGTTTCAATGGGAATTTTCGCGAGATTTAGAGCTTGCAAGGACCCTCTGGTGTTTAAGGAGCTAAATCGTTATTTAAGCTTCAAAACCAGGCTTGCTGAGACGAACGAGTTGATTGACTTTCTTAACAATTGCATTGAGCGAAATGTATACCCAAAGTTGGCCTGGAAAACTCTTCGTAGGAGTCGTATTCGTCCGGATGCGACGTCACTCAAGCGTCACTCCCTAAACCAAATTGACACGTCTCGTTCATACGCGGTTGAACTCTTACGGAATGCACATCAGAGGCAATACATTCTGGACGAATTGACAGAGGAGGAACTCCATGAGTTCAAACGAATAACGTGCTGGCAAATCGTATACGCTACAAACAGGCCCAGGTAGAGAAAACGGTCGAAACTGGTGGTTGGTCTCAGTGACGAGAAGCCTACATCGCAATTTCCTGTCAACCCAGAAAGGTATGTGCATAACTTGTCACAAATTTCCGCTTGACACATCTCTACTTGAAGTATTAGCTTTAGGACCAAAG
>LOND01008422.1:3207-20576 GCA_014220965.1 Paragonimus kellicotti | reverse complement strand
TGCCAGATGAACGACAATCCATAAAGCTTATCCATGCTGACTCACTGTTCATGTACTCAACTATCGCGCGTTGATCTTCGCTAACGTTCCAAGGTTGAGTTGGTACAGTTTTGAGTTTTCACCCTCCTGTTACACGCTACTTTTCATTTATGTTATATTCATTGTACATATTAGTTACTTGTCTGTTGTTTGGAACAATACACGAACGATAAACGCAACATCACCTATTGTCCATTCGACATTTATACCAACCGTCAGGTCTTCTTTAAGCAGGGCTACTTCTCAACAATATAGCAGGACGATGGCATATACAGTTCATTCGGCCTTTCAAAACGCTATTACTAACCAAATAGATCAACACCGATTTTGGGGTACCTAATATTTCGATTTGTTTGACCAGTGCACAGTTTTCAAGGCATCCACGAACCTCCTTTCCAATATACACAGAACACTATACCCGTGAGTATGAGCGAGCCACTGTCCGAAGTACGCCGACATCTACACAATTATGGGTTCCGTTGATTATATTACCCTATGACCGATATTGAGTTATACGACTGCATGATCGGCAAATAGCTTGTGTTGACCTGCTCCATTATGGTGCATTTGCTTGAGTATTGCAATCGGTTAACTTTCCACCCTTTTGTTACACAACGTTTCTCATATATGTTATGTTCCTTATACATATACAACACATGCATACATACATACATACATACATACATACATACATACATACATACATATATACTTGTCTATTGTTTGAAACAATACACAATTTGTCCTCGCGCGCCTTGGCTCCTGCTTGCACATGGTCGTTGTTACCGGCAGCAAACTGCGGCAACAGTCCATTTCAGTGCGCTAGAGGAGCTGAGTTCACTGGAACTTCTCTGTTATTTAAGGGGAACGTTCTTTCAACATACAGCGGATTTACCCTGGTGAAATTTGCCGCGAAAAGTTATTGTAGACTGTTTCGTAACATTGTCGATTCATTTCTTGCTTTCACTGCAGTATCATCCTGTGTCGATGCGACACTGAAGAAAGCACTGAACTGGAATGGAATTATATTCTGCTGGAAGGACTATTGACATATTCAACATTGGGCCGACTGCAGTTAATCTGCAAGTAACCACTCACATCTTAGGGTTGAGTTACGCGTAGCCCGAAAACAGATCCCCAAGTTGAAAACAAGACTGGATCCAATTGTTTCTACGGTACTGTTAAACAACATGCATCAATAATAACTGTAGTGACATGGAGATAACCCCGGTCTGCTTGCTATACGTTGTGTAAAATTATTCCTGAAATCATGGCTCACATTGTACATAGGATCTTAAGGATCTTTGTCTGCCGTCTGCTTGTTGCATGCGATCGCGTTTGTTTGTTTGCATGCTTGTCGGCCTATGCGCGCCAATGGCGCCTATACACACACTTCCAGTTTGCTCGCGCGCTCGACGGTCGGATCCATAACATCCCTAACTACCTTCGCGTATCGGTGTCGTATAGCGTTGGTTGAGACCTATTGTAATTATCGTATACCTTCGGTCTCCAGCAATTATTTGTATTCTCATTTCGCGTCTTGTATTCGTTGTGTGTACCTGGGAAGGCGTTCATTGAGTGCACGTACGCATTGAATTACAATGGACAAACCTCAATTGCTCACGATGACAGTCTCGTCATATGAACCCAGTGGTTTCCAGAAGGGATCAGCAGGGTCAAAGGTTAACGGTCACGCGAGTAGGCCAAGTCAAGAATGGCTATGTGCACCATAGACGACCAACGACGAATTGGTTTAATAAAACAACAACGAGGTGGATAGGGTATTGCGAATGAACGTCAGGTTGGCAAGATAAGTTAACGTATGTAAATAATGGGAACGAATCTTCTCAGTTTGGTGACCAAGACTTTTATAATGGTGACCCGTTGCATACAATCGTTGGTCACCAGAGCAGACAACTTGCACCTCTAACATCCATAACGGACGGACCAAACCGTCTTCCGGTAGTTGGTGCAATAGTCTGGCACTGAAATCTCATTATCATCGGATCACACTGATTACGCGTGGACCGCTAACTACAGGGCTTTTGAATTTGTATTTGGAGATCTGGAAGTGGAATGTGGATCAGCGAAAACTTATAAATCTTAGTGATAACTGCCGAAGTGTGCAGAAGTCGATGAAGAAATTGAGCAACAATAATTAGAATCACAATTAACAATGACAGGGCGATTGAGATATAGCTTAAATTGTGCGAGTGAAGGTCATTATTATCATCGGAGAAATAATGAAGTTAGCAGTGAGCTATTACTTGTCAGTTACGCCAGAACTCAACTCCATTCAGGGGACAGTCCGCGCTTGCAACTTCGTGTATATTTGCAAAACCACTCATAATTGAGCGGTCTTTTGTGTTGGCACATGCGTTTCACTTTTAAAATTCCGAAGACATTATTTCTATAACGCGGAATTTAGGATGAAGTTTAACGTAGTTCTTTTACGGAAAACCTTGCAAGTTTTATGTTAGCAAACGTGCAGTTAAGCGATTTTCAGGCCTGAGTGATTTTCATACTATGGCACGACCAGTATAGTCTATAAACTCTGTTCCTATAATCTGAAGAGTGCATTGCAATGCTTTACAGAAATTTGAAAACATAACTTCGCGCCTGAATAACCGTTTCCGACTTGTTCCGACGTTGAAATACCTTATTAGCAGGCTGCACGTTTGCGTTCATAGATATGTTTCCATGTATACGGGCGTATTCGTTACCTATGAAATTAGCTTTCTACGTCTGCATGTTTATCTCCCCTGTGGACTTCACCACAATCATTACTTCCTTGTCTTACGAGGTGTTGTGGACAATGCTTGGTGAACTTCGAAATCCGGGTTAGTCCGTCAGTTTGATTACAGTGTTACATGTGGACATGGAGATGATGCTGTCATTTTATGTGCCGTGCGGCTTGGTTGTGTCCTGGACTCAAACACATTTAGCTTATATGTGACGGCAATGTCAGCTGTTGCTTTTCGGGAATCGAAGGACGGCGTCGAGGTTGAGTACCCGGCAGGAGGTCGCCTATTGAACGTTGGACGTTTCGACGTCTCGATCCAACTGCCCTCTACAACGACGCATATGCCTTTTTCACAGGTGACAACGCGTTATTTGGACACAGTGAAGCCGAATCACAGCGGTCACGGTATTCAAGTTCGGACTGGACATCAGCACAGATGAGACTATTTCTTTCTTTCAGTCTTCTCCGGACGAAGATACTGCTCCTGCGCGTGCACCTGAAGTCCGCATCGACAGAGACGTTATCGACAGCTGCGCGGATTTTCTGCTACTTGGGTAGCAATTTGTCCACCGGATCTGTCCGCGGACCGCGAGCTACGAGCTCGTGTGGCAAAGGCTAATGCTGTTTCAGAAAGCATGGAACAACGTATATGGGAGAACCACAGTCTGACGATCACAATTAAGCTGTGTATCTACCACTGAGTTGTCTATACTGCTGTACGGCAGTATGACATGGACAGTGTATCAGCAGAACATGCACTATCTGAGGCGTTTTCATCGGCAATATCAAATACGCACTTACAGTATTCCGTGGTCTAACGTGTTTTCAAACATTGGGGTACTGCGACGACAGACACAGACGAAATTAGAACGATGTTGATGCTGATTTGGCTTTGTTGGCTAGGTCAACTCCGTCGAATAGGCAATGACCGTATTCCAAAGCAGCTGTTGCACGAAAAACTGAAATCAGGCAAGCGAGGTCTTGATGATCAGAAGCTGATACCAGGATGTTATCCATTTGAGTCTTTGGCGTTGTAACGTTGAGTGTGGATGTTGGGAAGACCCAACAGTCTGAAGACCCATGATCCGGACGGGTGTCCGTGAGTTCAACGGGCAGTTATTGCGTGGCCGTGAACGGAAGCGCGCGGTACGCAAGGGGACCGCCGGTGCCATAGGTCGTGGTTACATATGACGTTCCCATATGTGCGGTTGCGAATGCGTTGACCGCTTCGGACTAACTGGTCACCAATGTACTTACAGTAGGCCGTCGAACAAAAACAGTGACTACGTTAGGTCTAGGTAGGCTATATTATCTATGCCCACTATTTTTTCTTGTTGGTATCGATCAACGACCGCCGTCGTTTGGCAACTTGCCCACTCCTCTTTTCAGGAACCTGGGTGTCTATGGTATCCTATCTTTACTTTTCTCGTGTACTGTTTGTGTGCTGTACAGTGAATGTTTCGTCTATTTTCTTCCTGTCCAACTTTTCTTCTATATCCTCTCTAGAGTGTAATAATATGCACTCCTTTACTGAACCAATTGTATTATTATTTCATTATCTTTCTTCTCAATTTAAATATTACCATTGGGGGATGGAAATTTCAACATCGAACTAGCCTATCACTTGGCTAAACAGCACCCAACAAACCAAACGGAGCCAGCCAGGACTTGACCCCTCTTTGGTCATGAGTCAGACAAGAGGCCGGCTGCACCACACACTCTGCTTGGCCAGACAGAGAGTCGGCCAACGAAAATCTTAAAGCGCACTGTCTGCTAGATTTCGCAAAGCGAACATTGACTAAAACGACATCTTATAACAAATTTAGTACCTTCCCATCCCGCTTACATATCTAAGCATAATGACTGAGACCTCTACATATAACGCAGCCCGTTAAGCATGTACACCAGCACATAGAAACTTCGTAGTCTGTGCGCAAACTGCGCTGACGGGAGAACCTACGCTAGTCACCGTTGCATCCCAGCGAACGCAAAAGAACCTACGGAACGGGAAAATATATTTCGTACAGGATGTAAACAAGCTTAAGCTTCTCTCCGTTCACTCGTCCAGGTCCACCGTGTGTTCTGCTGACTCACTGCCGGCAGCAATCTGATATAGGGACATCACGAAATGAGATCATACATTACCGGTGGAATCGTTTTTTCCATCACCCTACGCACCATACGACCCCATTCCGATCTTTGGCCTCCTGAAGCCACTGATTGATGAAGTGATGTATGTTTCATTCCAACTCCGAGGGATAATTGTGCTCTTCACGGACGGTACCTACAGAAATGATAGATAATATGAATGATGCTTACAAACAACTTCGCACAACGGAGTGCACAGCAGAAGAGTTCTGTTAATAGTACCCAGCAAGTTCACGTCACCATTGACTTGTTAGCGAAAACGAAAGCGCAGACTTTGCGCACGCATTCGCTACTGTTCTCCCACGATGAACTTTTGATAACATGTGGGTCTGAAAACGTGGTGTAATAAGGATAATGTCATCTAACCGTCCTTTCTAAGTATGCTGGTGATTGCAGCTCTTCTTGAAACTTCTGTCATGCCTCCCGGGCAGTCAAGTGGGTGTATTCCGGATGGTATTTCGAATTAGGTTCGCCGTAGATGAAAAACCTGCGGACAGGACTGAGGAAACGCAGGGAAAAATATTACCCATTATTATCCATTATTATCCGCCAGTTTGAAGGCTTCTTTCAAACGCATCATTTGATTGCCGAGAGGATGCATTCTTTGTTTTACATGGTCCTCGAAGTCCCCATTGGGGACTAATCAGACGTAGGTGATGTGGACTAAGAAAGAATGGTCGGAATATTTCTCAAAAGTGATTATCTTCTCAAATGATATCATATGAACCAGTTTCCGGGTTGATCTACATCCCATGTAACACGGCACTGGCGTAACACGAAACGAGACAAAAATGTGGTTTGCTTGTAGACCTTGAAGCAGGTGCACTTTGTGAAGCGTCGCTCTCAGAGGACGATAAAAGGCGTTTGCGTCTAAAAGTAAGTAGGAGTGAAAAGCACTCAATTGTTTCTCTTCTGGTACGCTGACAACGCAGCATAGGTGGCATCGGTAGAAGCAAAATCCGATTCACGTTCTGCCTTCTGCTTACACCCTTTTGCCTCTTGATAGCTTCCCTAGACAGCAATGAAACGCCATAACAGAACTTACCTGTGTTCTTCGAAATGGAAATTTCGTGCAACTGAAATTTACTCACAGGTATCAGTGTGTGGGATAGTGAAAGTTTCATTACCTCTGACTGATTCACTGTTAGCCATGCAGTCATCACGTCCCTGAACAGCCACGCATGACTGATAACCACGACTTCTTTTGTCTTCACAAACTGAACAATATGATACGTCTGTAATCTCAGCACCCCAATATTCATTTGTTCCATTGCGTGTTTTACTTTTGTTTTACTTTTCGTAAATGCAGTACAGTTCTTTTTTTCATCGAGTCACAATTGTCCGGGGATGCGCAAGAAATGTGGCACCTGGAGTTCACGATGAATATGTCACACTTCCATCTAATTAGATCACATAAATTAGCGTCATCCGTCGGCACGCCATTGCACTGTACTTGGGTGAGCATGAGGTATTCAAATACTCGGTTGTGCCTACGTGTTGTCCGCACTTTCGTTCACTCAACCAAATGCAGAATGTTATTCGTGAAATTTTCAAAATAACATTCCCACTAATTGTGCAGCGGTTCAAACTTAGTATGGGCCATAACTCTCTATCGAGATAGTCGAACAACGATGCCCCATCTATGTTGACTTGCACTGTGATACGATCAACGCTAGCAAAATCTTGATGCTGCTGAACACTTCACAAACACGTCGGCATCCTCATGTGTACATAGCATCCACTGATAACCACTTTTTATATGCGCTCCGAGGAGTTCTGCACAATGTGCGCGGATCAAACGGTAAATCAGGAACGAAGGTTTTAATAAAGCCGACAGTAATTTCAAGTCAATAGATGTAACCGATTTGGAGTAGATCGCGAACAACTGGATCGCACCTTGAATACTAGATACTGCAGGTTACTGACTGACTGTGGCAGAAATAATTGTACAGAAAAAGCACGTGCCACTAAGGGTGAAATTTTCAACACACATGATCCTGTAGCAGAATCGCGCTGAACCAGCAGATGCGACATCTGAACTACTTGTCGCCTCGCACGTCTGTTAATAGTCCATCTACTACACCGCTGTTTCCCTTCACTCATTTCTATTACAAATGCCAATGAAAGCAATTCGCACGGATCACGTGCTATATTCATAAACAGACAATTGTTAATACACGTGGAATAATGAAGCCGGAAAGGTGAAGTACATGTAACGCATTTGTCAAACTTCTGACAGAACTGTGAATGACGACAGACCACAAATTACACAACAGCCGCACTCACCACGCACGAAATAAATGGAACTGCAAACGCGCGTTCGCTGGAAGCACGGATTAAAACAAACGTGCACAAAATGGCGGTGGTCGGGAACGCTTGCAAATGAAACGTTGTGAATATGATATGTTTTAGAAACCTTTTAGCATGCGTTTAACTACCAGAATGAGCGTGGTAAGTAAAAGTTCTTCATTCTCATCCGATTCGCTTCATTGTGTGGCCGACTGTTAGCCAACATTTGGCCAACACCTCGGAGTCGAACGTGTTTGCTGAGCATACGCCGGCTGAACACAAAGGCCATTCATATACCACCGGGTCCTATTCCTTCGGGTTTAAACTGGATACGTGATGTGAAAAAGGAACAGCACATGGTGCTGTACACGTTGCCTGTGTTGATGGTTTAGCGTGGGAGTACTTTGGCTGCGGTCACTATGACAAGCCAATTTGAAACAAATGCCGTCAACCATGTATGGTTATACTAAATTTGGCGACTTATCCCTCAGCCCATAAGGAACTCCGACCGTTCATATTGATTTTTCTCGGGTATAAACGGAAACACGCTACCAGGAATTAACTGCACTTTTCGAATCGCGTACGGCACTGTATCATGAGTCAGGTTTACAGCTGCGGGGGTTTGTGCTGTATATTGCATAGTGCGAAGAAATTTGTCCCAAAAAAGCCGCGCGTTGCAGTTCCGCGTATATATGACGCACACACACAATAATGAACAAACGCTGTGTGTTGCATGTTGAGGGGTGATAGACAACTTGAGATAACGCGCGGAAAAGTGGACGCGCCTCCCCGAGCTGGTCTTGGGTCAAGAAGGAAGGGACAGGTGCAGGAGTCAAAGTCAAGGCTAACTCGGAATTGGATGTTGCTGAAGTCTGCAAAGTTGATGTCTGTGTTGTTATAATGCAGAATGTTTCAGTGAAGAGAGGTTTGAGACGGTTATTAGGAAGAGTCAGTTGTTTGCCAAACCAGCCAATAACGTGTTCATGCGAAGGATTCGGTGGCACCTGCTCCCGTAATTGGTTGCTGCGACGGTTTCTCGATTAAGTCTATCACCAAAATTACAAAATCACAGGTGTTAAGTTCCCCAGAACCGTTAGATGATGATTGTTGAAAGAGTTGCGTTTGCTAGTAGAGTCTGCATGCAATGCGCAGATACGCCGTCGAAGTCGTGCGTGTGGAAAAATACTTTCTCAGTCTGCTGGAAAAATCTGACATGCTGTAGTGGACAAGTGGGTATGCGCTAGACCCTCGTCCACTAACAATTTAAAACGCCTTTCCTGAAGAGCAATCGAAACGTAGTCCCAACAGGCATCGAACTAGAGAACGCAGTGGGGTTTAGAAACAAACCGTATATTTCCAGCAATGTTTGGAAATATGATAAGTAGTTAGCTCTAGCCTAGTCTGGGACCAACGGCAGCAACCAAGAGAAGAAGAAAAGAAGCGCGAGGTGGGCTACCGCCCACTCGGCGGCACTCAAAAGCGCGCCAAGCGAAAAGTGCGTGGAACCTTCGAGTGCGTTAAACAACGCTCGAAAAGGTTCGGGCTAAACGACCTTGAAGAATGGAATAGATGAGTCGTTAGGAAAAGGACAAGCGTTCACTGCGTGCAATTAGTTGCACGACTGAAGAAAGTGGCACTGAGTTCATATCAGGCCTCCTATAGCAGGCGTACACAGAATCATGCGTACACAAACAAGCGGGAAAACATGGTTGCAGCCGGGATCCTTAGAGAAGCCACACGATCGCTGGTCACTGCAAGGCTAAGTGGGCGATCGTATTACAGTAGCGCTGAAATCAAAATGTCTTCTTTCATGTGGTTGTAAGTATCAAATTGAACCAACAGCAAAGATTCTGTTTAGCACTCCCGCTCTTGTACGTAAGATAGGACTTTGAGCTGTAGGTAAAAATGTTCTACTAGACGACTCACTTGTGGTCAGTATGCTTTGCTACGTGCCCAATGCACGCCTAATGGCTTAGCTGTTCAGGGTAACAATGTCGATGAAAATAGCAAACCGTCATCATTTGTAATCATCCTTGGGCATCGGAAAGATGAAACAGTGTTTGACAGGCGTGAGAGGGACGGATATGGTTGACGAACCTGTGGTTAATGTTGCTCTTGGTCAGTAAACGTAGGGGCGGACACAAGTGACGCAAGGGTACAGAAAGAAAGTGAGGGTTGAGCACCGTTGTCCAAGTGGACATGTTTAGCGGTTGTTATTAGTTAGGAAAGTTCTCAGCAGACTGTTCGTTTGTCGATCGATCATTCAGTGTTGAAAGTCGAAGCAACAACGGACTAGTGCCGTGCATTATGATACACGTTTTGCAAGACAAATCGACCAGCGGTCAGATTTTCCTTGAATTTTGTAAATTGAACAATGCTTTAAAGGCTGCTAATCGCATGAAGCGAAACAGGATGTGTTTGGGACATTCCAGCGAGTTGGCACACAAAAACATCTAGTTGAAGATGTGGATGATGCCGTGATCATATGCACGTTACTGAATTTTGGGTCACTCACTGACGCGCTGATTACGGGTATAATATTCCGAAATCTACAGGGTACCTGTGGAAAAGTTATGAATTCGCTAGAAAACGATCGCAGCAATATCGACGCAACCGCAGCCAAAGCAAATATCTGTATGAGGTTAGAATATCAGCAAATCTGTTGGATTTCCCCAGGTAAATGTCGATCGGAACAATTTCGCAAGGCGCACACAATAGTTTCAAGATCCATGAAGGTGACGAAATCATGACCGTCATTGAGGCAGAAATAGCGAACGCCTCACACACATATAAGAGTTCCCGGCGCAAGTGCTATAGCGCGTTCCCTTCTCACCGAGGCATTGTGAAGGAGAGGCGATTGTCTGCTAAGCCTCACGAATTGCTTGCTGTACAACTTCGGCCACGGCTGCCTGATGCACATACGACTATGGGGATTGATGCTTCCGGTGGCTAATAGTGCAGCATGACTGAAGACGAGTGTTGTTTTACGGCAACGAAGGCCATAGTGGCTTCGGGTGTTGGGTGCAACGCACGGCTGGTTCCCAGAAGTGAACCCGTCAGAGGCTGTATTATTTTGCACAGTTAAGGTTAAACCGATAATAGTGGTCCACGAGTTCAGTGTAGCCTGGGAGTTTGGAGACTGTGTTCGTTCCGTGGTGCGATCGGATGTTCTCCATCATGAAGTCGTCATGTTGTATCCCCCATCGTACTAATGAAAATCCGATGAGCTGGCTTCATTGTAAGCTCTTGTAGTAAGAACAAATTCCATGTCCACAAAATCCTACAAAATGACAACTATCTTTCCAGTGCCGCTTTACCCGTTCACGTCAATCTATGAATTTAAATTAGTAACGATCCACCAATATCAAAGTGAATGCATCGGCATAGCTACTGCAGCCTCACTCGCCACTACGAAATGAAAATTTTCATCGTTTTTGTTGTGAGATACGTTCTCTAAGACAACAATGTTCCAGCTGTTACCATAAAGACTAACACCGAATGATTTCGAATATTGTCTGAATTTTCCAAATTGATCAGAGTCACCGTGAACGAGTCTTCTTTAGCAGATGGTTTGCGGTTTTGCTAAATGTTCTCTCACGTATGCTTCCCTAACGCCTCCACTTGTATTTGTTTCAGTCTGTCTGTTTGAACGGTGCGTAAACCATTAGATGAAGCTTGTTCTCAGGCTCATCCGTTTCCTAGGTGCGTTATTATTGGGCCGGGGAATCCTGGGTGTCAGATTGTGTATCGGATGAGCAAGGATAGCCTTTTCATTAGGCTTGTTTGGCTCATTATTTTCAACTATTTCCCAGTACATGTTGCGGGCTATTCGATAAACTAATTCCAATTTTTATATCTGTATATTTATGTGCACATTTTTACCTAACGGTAGATAACTTGTCGAACTTCCAAATTGTTCTTAGAAATAATCTACTTATATAATCCACTAAGTTTTATGGGTGTATTTTATTCCCACAATACTACTTTTAAGTCCCCAAATCGGATCACCTCAATTTAGATGTGACGACAAGTAACCTGGTTTTCCAGTTCCTGACTATGTTCCGGGTAGTCCGGAATACTAACTAGCACAAGTTGAATTGAAATGCCATTTTGTGTGCAACACAAGACAAACTGAAATGTTCACATCCTTGGCTACCGTACAGTCCATGTAACTCGCGCTCCACGGCAGGGGCTCTTTGGGTAGACGCTGGAAAGTGATCCATATGAAATGCTCCAACAAACATGCTTAGAACGTGTTGTCTTATCCGAAGTAAAACCACAGAAAAAATCTTCCGTGATCATCGAGATATCTCGCCCCACCTCAATAGATGCGCCATTTGAGAAAATTAACAAAAGCCGTAAGTTGTTGCACTACCACTGGATGTAACGATCTACTTATTTTGTGCAGCCTACCGGTTTTCCATTCATATCGACCAATTCCTCTAATTGAGTTGGCAAGATCTGCCTATTCGGTCGTTGGGTACCTCCCCAGCAGAATTCATCTGATTAAAGTACATAGAAAGGGCATAGACATCTATTTAACTGCGTAACTAAGGGAGGTTTAGATTACAGAGTACAGTTGTAAAAGCCTCTCGGCCTCATTTTATACTAGGAACTCGTAGCCGTTCTAAATCGCACTCAAGAACGGGACGTTGTTGGCATCACGACAGGTTCATGGCCAAGGCGCGGAGTTGTAATAAACCGCGTTTCTTCTCAGTTGCCTCAAGTAACCGTGACTGCAAGCAAGCAATGGCGACAGTTACCGCTGGCATCCCTACACGTGGTCAGTTTTTTGTACGAACTAGTAGCTCTTGGCCGCGGTGTCTAGTAAACACCAGCACCCAAGTCAGTGTCGTACCGCCTAGAATGGAGGACATACATCACTCAACACCATTGGAGAGTCAGGCTGCGACGAATACACAATACACACCTTGGACTGACGCTGAATTAAGCTTGACTGAAATCTGCGGCGTGCTTTCCGTCAGGTGCTCGTCGTTGTGGACATACTAAATACTTTCTCGGGCACAGACTCTCTGAAGCATTCCGGACTAGTTTTCGAGGCTAGTAATAACCAACTCCTAGGCTCCTAAACGAGTATATCCACCATAAGTACAGTTTCTCCAGGCACAGTCCTTAGCCCATGCTTCTTTATCCAAACAAGGGGGACAGATATCCAGCAGTTCCTTGCTCATTTGTAAACATGACACGTCTACCTGACGTCGTCACTAACGTACTTCACTATATCAACCCGATTGTTCCGCCTGTATTCGAACTACCACCGTATGTGCAAAACACAGACTAATCTTGATTGTTCGTCCTTAAAACTGTTTCATTGTATCAAAATCTCGAACACTGACCTTCCCTAATCCAATTCACCAGTAGAGTCGAGGTTGAGTACCCGACAGGTGGTCGCCTACTGAACGTTGGACGTTTCGACGTCTCGATCCAACTGCCCTCTACAACGACGCATATGCCTTTTTCACAGGTGACAACGCGTTATTTGGACACAGTGAAGCCGAATCACAGCGGTCACGGTATTCAAGTTCGGACTGGACATCAGCACAGATGAGACTATTTCTTTCTTTCAGTCTTCTCCGGACGAAGATACTGCTCCTGCGCGTGCACCTGAAGTCCGCATCAACAGAGACGTTGTCGACAGCTGCGCTGATTTCTGCTACTTGGGTAGCAATTTGTCCACCGATCTGTCCGTGGACCGCGAGTTACGAGCTCGTGTGGCAAAGGCTAATGCTGTTTCAGAAAGCATGGAACAACGTATATGGGAGAACCACAGTCTGACGATCACAATTAAGCTGTGTATCTACCACTGAGTTGTCTATACTGCTGTACGGCAGTATGACATGGACAGTGTATCAGCAGAACATGCACTATCTGAGGCGTTTTCATCGGCAATATCAAATACGCACTTACAGTATTCCGTGGTCTAACGTGTTTTCAAACATTGGGGTACTGCGACGACAGACACAGACGAAATTAGAACGATGTTGATGCTGATTTGGCTTTGTTGGCTAGGTCAACTCCGTCGAATAGGCAATGACCGTATTCCAAAGCAGCTGTTGCACGAAAAACTGAAATCAGGCAAGCGAGGTCTTGATGATCAGAAGCTGATACCAGGATGTTATCCATTTGAGTCTTTGGCGTTGTAACGTTGAGTGTGGATGTTGGGAAGACCCAACAGTCTGAAGACCCATGATCCGGACGGGTGTCCGTGAGTTCAACGGGCAGTTATTGCGTGGCCGTGAACGGAAGCGCGCGGTACGCAAGGGGACCGCCGGTGCCATAGGTCGTGGTTACATATGACGTTCCCATATGTGCGGTTGCGAATGCGTTGACCGCTTCGGACTAACTGGTCACCAATGTACTTACAGTAGGCCGTCGAACAAAAAACAGTGACTACGTTAGGTCTAGGTAGGCTATATTATCTATGCCCACTATTTTTTCTTGTTGGTATCGATCAACGACCGCCGTCGTTTGGCAACTTGCCCACTCCTCTTTTCAGGAACCTGGGTGTCTATGGTATCCTATCTTTACTTTTCTCGTGTACTGTTTGTGTGCTGTACAGTGAATGTTTCGTCTATTTTCTTCCTGTCCAACTTTCCTTCTATATCCTCTCTAGAGTGTAATAATATGCACTCCTTTACTGAACCAATTGTATTATTATTTCATTATCTTTCTTCTCAATTTAAATATTACCATTGGGGGATGGAAATTTCAACATCGAACTAGCCTATCACTTGGCTAAACAGCACCCAACAAACCAAACGGAGCCAGCCAGGACTTGACCCCTCTTTGGTCATGAGTCAGACAAGAGGCCGGCTGCACCACACACTCTGCTTGGCCAGACAGAGAGTCGGCCAACGAAAATCTTAAAGCGCACTGTCTGCTAGATTTCGCAAAGCGAACATTGACTAAAACGACATCTTATAACAAATTTAGTACCTTCCCATCCCGCTTACATATCTAAGCATAATGACTGAGACCTCTACATATAACGCAGCCCGTTAAGCATGTACACCAGCACATAGAAACTTCGTAGTCTGTGCGCAAACTGCGCTGACGGGAGAACCTACGCTAGTCACCGTTGCATCCCAGCGAACGCAAAAGGAACCTACGGAACGGGAAAATATATTTCGTACAGGATGTAGACAGCTTAAGCTTCTCTCCGTTCACTCGCCCAGGTCCATCGTGTCTTTAGCTAACTCACTGCCGGCAGCAACCTGATATAGGGACATCACGAAATGAGATCATACATTACCATTGGAATCGTTTTTTCCATCACCCTACGCACCATACGACCCCATTCCGATCTTTGGCCTCCTGAAGCCACTGATTGATGAAGTGATGTATGTTTCATTCCAAATCCGAGGGATAATTGTGCTCTTCACGGACGGTACCTACAGAAATGATAGATAATATGAATGATGCTTACAAACAACTTCGCACAACGGAGTGCACAGCAGAAGAGTTCTGTTAATAGTACCCAGCCAAGTTCACCTCACCACTGACTTCGTTAGCGAAAACGAAACGGCAGACTTTGCGCACGCATTCGGCTACTGTTCTCCCACGATGAATTTTTGATAACATGTGGGTCTGAAAATGTGGTGTAATAAGGATAATGTCATCTAACCGTCCTTTCTAAGTATGCTGGTGATTGCAGCTGCTCTTGAAACTTCTGTCATGCCTCCCGGGCAGTCAAATGGGAGTATTCCGGATGGTATTTCGAATTAGGTTCGCCGTAGATGAAAAACCTGCGGACAGGACTGAGGAAACGCAGGGAAAAATATTACCCATTATTATCCATTATTATCCGCCAGTTTGAAGGCTTCTTTCAAACGCATCATTTGATTGCCGAGAGGATGCATTCTTTGTTTTACATGGTCCTCGAAGTCCCCATTGGGGACTAATCAGACGTAGGTGATGTGGACTAAGAAAGAATGGTCGGAATATTTCTCAAAAGTGATTATCTTCTCAAATGATATCATATGAACCAGTTTCCGGGTTGATCTACATCCCATGTAACACGGCACTGGCGTAACACGAAACGAGACAAAAATGTGGTTTGCTTGTAGACCTTGAAGCAGGTGCACTTTGTGAAGCGTCGCTCTCAGAGGACGATAAAAGGCGTTTGCGTCTAAAAGTAAGTAGGAGTGAAAAGCACTCAATTGTTTCTCTTCTGGTACGCTGACAACGCAGCATAGGTGGCATCGGTAGAAGCAAAATCCGATTCACGTTCTGCCTTCTGCTTACACCCTTTTGCCTCTTGATAGCTTCCCTAGACAGCAATGAAACGCCATAACAGAACTTACCTGTGTTCTTCGAAATGGAAATTTCGTGCAACTGAAATTTACTCACAGGTATCAGTGTGTGGGATAGTGAAAGTTTCATTACCTCTGACTGATTCACTGTTAGCCATGCAGTCATCACGTCCCTGAACAGCCACGCATGACTGATAACCACGACTTCTTTTGTCTTCACAAACTGAACAATATGATACGTCTGTAATCTCAGCACCCCAATATTCATTTGTTCCATTGCGTGTTTTACTTTTGTTTTACTTTTCGTAAATGCAGTACAGTTTCTTTTTTCATCGAGTCACAATTGTCCGGGGATGCGCAAGAAATGTGGCACCTGGAGTTCACGATGAATATGTCACACTTCCATCTAATTAGATCACATAAATTAGCGTCATCCGTCGGCACGCCATTGCACTGTACTTGGGTGAGCATGAGGTATTCAAATACTCGGTTGTGCCTACGTGTTGTCCGCACTTTCGTTCACTCAACCAAATGCAGAATGTTATTCGTGAAATTTTCAAAATAACATTCCCACTAATTGTGCAGCGGTTCAAACTTAGTATGGGCCATAACTCTCTATCGAGATAGTCGAACAACGATGCCCCATCTATGTTGACTTGCACTGTGATACGATCAACGCTAGCAAAATCTTGATGCTGCTGAACACTTCACAAAACACGTCGGCATCCTCATGTGTACATAGCATCCACTGATAACCACTTTTTATATGCGCTCCGAGGAGTTCTGCACAATGTGCGCGGATCAAACGGTTAATCAGAAACGAAGGACTTTGATAAAGTCGACAGTAATTTCAAGTCAATAGATGTAACCGAATTGGAGTAGATCGCGAACAACTGGGTCGCACCTTGAATACTAGATACTGCAGGTTACTGACTGACTGTGGCAGAAATAATTGTACAGAAAAAGCACGTGCCACTAAGGGTGAAATTTTCAACACACATGATCCTGTAGCAGAATCGCGCTGAACCAGCAGATGCGACATCTGAACTACTTGTCGCCTCGCACGTCTGTTAATAGTCCATCTACTACACCGCTGTTTCCCTTCACTCATTTCTATTACAAATGCCAATGAAAGCAATTCGCACGGATCACGTGCTATATTCATAAACAGACAATTGTTAATACACGTGGAATAATGAAGCCGGAAAGGTGAAGTACATGTAACGCATTTGTCAAACTTCTGACAGAACTGTGAATGACGACAGACCACAAATTACACAACAGCCGCACTCACCAAGCACGAAATAAATAGATCTGCAAACGCGCGTTCTCTGGAAGCACGGATTGAAACAAACGTGCACAAAATGGCGGTGGTTGGGAACGCTTGCAAATGAAACGTTGTGAATATGATATGTTTTAGGAACCTTTAGCATGTGTTTAACTACCAGAATGAGCGTGGTAAGTAAAAGTTCTTATTCTCATCCGATTCGCTTCATTGTGTGGCCGACTGTTGGCCAACATTTGGCCAACACCTCGGAGTCGACTGTTTGCTGAGCATACGCCGGCTGAACACAAAGCCCATTCATATACCACCGGGTCCTATTCCTTCGGGTTTAAACTGGATACGTGATGTGAAAAAGGAACAGCACATGGTGCTGTACACGTTGCCTGTGTTGATGGTTTAGCGTGGGAGTACTTTGGCTGCGGTCACTATGACAAGCCAATTTGAAACAAATGCCGTCAACCATGTATGGTTATACTAAATTTGGCGACTTATCCCTCAGCCCATAAGGAACTCCGACCGTTCATATTGATTTTTCTCGGGTATAAACGGAAACACGCTACCAGGAATTAACTGCACTTTTCGAATCGCGTAC
>LOND01008420.1:2544-16171 GCA_014220965.1 Paragonimus kellicotti | reverse complement strand
GATCTTTCACCTGACTCGAACTGGGCAACTTGTTCACCAACGCCTTCTGGTAAGCGTTCTTTACACACTCACCTCTCGAATGCCGGCTAATTACCTTGCACTTACGAGCGTTTACAGCTGAGAAGCACACGGAGGTCTCCATGTAACACAGTGTTTTTTTCCTGTATTAGAATGCCGTGCTCGAAATAGAGACCATGGGATGCACACAGCTGCAGCAGTCTGTCGCCATTGTCAGTGCGTTGTGCCCGGACACCAAACATACCTCCCAGCCGCTTCTCGTCCGGGGAAAGCCGACCAAGCTGGGCATTCAAATCGCCCGCTAGTATGATGATGTCTGAGTGTTTAGTTTGCTTCAGAAGGTCAACGAGGGCGTCATAGAACGCATCCTTGGTATCATCCGAACAGCTGTCTGTTGGAGCGTACGCCGATATAATGAATACACAACGTCTTTCTGATTTTGCGTCGACAGACTTTTACCGATGTATTGAGTCTGACAGCGCACAAGCGACTGTTCACTGGGATCCAATCGAGCAAACATTGCTCTGCTCTGGAACTCAGTGCGATTCCCACTCCAGCTTGACCGCGAGATTCAGCTTCGGCGTCACCAGAAACCCTGAGAGAGAAGCGCTTGAATCGACAGTTATCTAGAGGTGAGCTCAAATGGATAACGGTGCTAGAATCGTAGACTCGCGTCTCCGACACGCAGCACACATCAAGCTCCAGACTTGAGAGAGTACTAGCCAGAGCAGCTTGCTGACCGACTTGTCGGAGAGTGCGGACATTGAAGGCGCCAATGTTTTCCTATGAATGTAACTGCTTTTCGTCTGGACTGCTCCCTTTGGCCTGTCTGACAAGGTTGAACCTGGAAGGACCGGAGTCCTAGTCAGCATAGCCCGCCGGATCAAACAGCACACAAGCCCGACCACCTCGTCAAGGTAGCGGTATAGGTCAGGACAGTGTTATATAGTTCGATTTCAACACCTGTGCTAATGAGTTACGGTCTACGCTGTATGCACCACACGTTTCTTGTGCTATCGAAGCACTCATTACCGCTCATTACCGGTTTGATGTGTTTATACTCTCTCCTAGTGCTGTCCTGTTTTTTAAATAATATGGAATCTCTCCATCGCTTCCCTCAATGAGAGCCTACTAGAGAATTCGGTCCTAAATTATTATAAATTGCGCGGTGTTTCGTATTACTTTTTGGAAAGGCCCTGGAATATACCAGTAACCCGCCATCAGTTGCAAAATTATTCCATCATGATTTTGTTCGACAGTTTAAAAGTTTTCGTATTCCTTAATTACCACTTGTGTTGCTGCAAAGTATTCGAGCTACAATGTATCGATGTGTGATTCGTCATGTTTTGCATAGGTTTCAGGTGGTTTTCGGAAAATGGACGCATTTTTGTCGGCTTTTAAACGCAAAGCGGACTCGTCAAGCTCGCGTAAACCGAAGTCACAGTCACACATACCCTGGGTGGAGAAATAGTGTGTTTTGCTTTCCACCCGTAATCCGTTTTTAGTCGACCCAAAACAATCGATGATGTTGCGCATCAAACCGAAGTTGTCTCTGTACTGCGAAAATGTGTTGAAGGTGCTGATGTAAGTAAAAAATTGGCATGTTTCATTATCTTCAACTCCCGTTTCTTTGTTTGCAGTTGCCTAATCTGTTATTTTACGGCCCACCTGGGACGGGTAAAACCTCACTTATAATGGCTGTTGCTCGCCAAATATTTGGGTAAGTTGTAACCACTCCATCCGCTGTTTTTTACCTACCGCCTATGCCTAAACAGACAATGACTTGTTCTGTTATAAATTTTAGTCTCTTTCGCATAAACGTTATGTTCCGTGGGAATTGTTTCAAACGTACAAGACTAGATCCTGCTAATTAAGCCATGTTACTTTCTCAATAATTTCAAAAATGCTCACTTGTTCAGTTCATGTTGTATGTGCAGTTGAATGCTAGACTACTGGACCGCGTTCGTTAACTCTACAGGAACATGCATTGCGACACATTTGACGGTATAATGCTCTGTTTACACAGTGGACGCTCTCTGGAATTGAGGAACCTCTTGATCGTAGACGTGCATACGAATTGTTAATCACAACGACAGTCACCCGTACCAGGTAAGTCAGTATGTAGAAGTATGACAAACCACAGCCTCCTGGAACTCCAGGTTGGGGGTTGGGAGAAGGTGGTCATCTTTTTACGATACACTGCCACTCAACCGCTGCCTTGCGGTACAGGCTTTTGAGCCAAAGGCTTTGGTTGAGAACCCTAATCGTTCTCCTGTCTAGGTCTGGGCGTCCTGGCAGTATCTCAGCCCACACACAACCATGACTATTCACTATTGTGTGTACGGGTATTCCGAGATAGTTACAGTTTGGGGGTATGGTGTGTTTTGATGGTTATCTGCGTATTTGAACAAAATCTGCTCGGTGGTCACGAAAATACCACGATTTTGAACTGTCCCGATTGACGTTTTTCTCCGTACATTCAAAGTACAGTGCGATCCGGTAAGCTTGGAGGGGCCAAAAGTGCAAGAAGTAAACATGAGGTGGTGTCCAAAACAGTTGAACGTGGCCCCGTAGCCGCCAGTGCGTAAAAATTTGACGGCGAACGTTTTCGCCAACCCTGTTGCTTTCTTTTGCTGGAGTCCAGAAAAAAGCATATTTCTATTTCACACAAGCGAAGATAATTCATATTTCTCCCATTTAACTGCGTTCTACTTTCCTCGTGAATGTTGCATCTTTCTTGAGCTACTCACTCCGATTTCCCAGTTGCCGTTTGTGGCGTCTTTTTTCTCTACCGTCCGCGCAACGTTATTTGTCCATTTTCAACGTTGCTGTTGTTGACCGCACTCGTTTTAGGTTCCCCTGCCGCTTGGCTTAGGATGCGGAGTGAATGAACTGCAGGATAGGAACGCAAGTTCCCGTAGGTTAGCCATTGTAGTTCGCATTCCTCTCTCGGTCTAAGGCCTTCGTGATACACAGAACCAATGATTGAAGACACTGGAGGAGATAGGAGCTAACCCTGCTCAGTGGCTTGACTGTTGCCGTTGTTTAACTGCGTTTTCCGTGAAGTAACTAATTAAGCGGGCAGTGGACACCACAAGGAAGCTCTTTTGCAGTTACAATCTTATTCTTACCCTCAACTGGATTATTTTTGCAAGGTGTAAACAATTAGATGTTGTACATTTGCGTTGACACACAGGGACTGTTTGGAAATGGGTCCCATTCGTGCTTTCTGTTGTACTGATGAATATGGAATTTTCCTTATGTTTCTGGTTGTATTGGTGTCAATTATCATTATCAACCATTAGTGTGTTTTTGTTCATGATCATGACTTGCATAGGATGTCTTTTTCCCCGGTACATTTCCCTATACCTATGTGCGTCTTACTTTGACGACGTGAATTCGTTTTAGCTTTAGTCGTCGAACCCACCATTATCCTTCCATCATACCTACTTGTGTTTCCACCGGCTACAAGGACATCACTGTCAAGACCATCTTTTCCTCAAATCCTGGTGCTCTCCTAAGGTCCGCATCCAACTTTAACCTGGTTACTTTTGCCGTGAATATGAACCCCCGGGCTGGTCTTCTAAGTAATACCAAGTTTCCCCTAGATTGCAAGTTGGAGATAACATCACGATGATTAAACAATGGTGGGCGGCTTTAGCACGTTTGCCTTATTTTCCACATAATCAATGAAAATCAAAACTGTTCAATGCAAAGTGGTACCATATAATAACAACGAACACGTAGTACATAACAGTGCAACCCAAACCCCTCTAAAAACATAGGAGATGGTTACCTTTAGTCGAGAATGTGTGTTAATGCTTAGACATAGCAGACCAACGTCTACCTATATATTCATTGTGACCGCCCTTGAGAAGTTCCACATTATTTGCTGCTGTGTGAATAGAATCGGCCAATTCGGAGACAAGAGAGGAACTGGCGCCAAAGTTGGGTTTTGCCATCTAGTGGTTCGAAAGCAAATTTTAAATCGCAAACTATTTTTTTAGTAACTTTCAGGAACTAAGCCATTTGGGGGAGAAATAAACTGTTCCTACCACCCCCTCCCCTTTGGGGTAGCATTCTTTCGTTGCATTTGGCCCGAGGGTTTAGGTGCGTGGTGCCTACGAAGCACCTGCCCTGATTAATTCAACATCTAGGCAACAGGATGGTTCTAGTCACCGCTGAACGACGACACTGTAGAGGTGATTGCGTCCGGAATGACGAATGTGTCCAACAAGATATCCATCGGAGGCAAGCACTCATTTTCTGCTCTTGTTGCCGATGCAGGTGCAACTGGTTGTGATAACGATTCCATATGTTATCACTGACTGAGACGTTACATGGCACCTTTCAATGATGATTGCTGACGGTTGCGTTCGTCCAGCCACTGTGGCCAGGTCGGCGATCACATGCTTAAACGGTGGCTCCAATAACGAAACTGTTATCCAGATTTGTGGTAGATCATCCGTTAGAGTGTGTGCGTAACGGACAGTACAAAGCTTGCGATCTATGATAATTCTGCTTAGCTTGGGACCATATGCAGATCTAGGGTTGGGAGTTGCGCGGTGGACGAAGGAAAAATCTTATAGAACCTCACCCGCAGTTAAGAGGCGTCTGCTTGAAAGTTTCCATTAAACACAGCCTGGTCGTTGAACTGTGGATGATATGGCCTACCGGATGTGCCAGATGAGGGGGCGACAACCAAGGTCCTCGAATTGTTCCAATGTAAGTTGTGTCCCGTCGTCCGATTCGAGAATGTTCGGAAATCCATAGTGTCCCAAGATGCAACACAGGACTGTGATCGTAAAGGCAGGTATCGATGGACGAGGTGCAACCGTCTCTGGCCGCTTGGAATAAGCATTGACCAAGACGAGGCATGACACCCCATCTGTTAAGCCGGCAAATTCGTAGTGGGGTTGCGGTCATAATGTTTGGTGGCCTCCAAGGTATAGCAACCTGCTTTGTGGATAGTATTTGCAAACTGTGTTTACATTTAACACGGTAACGACCGCTGAAATGTCAAGTGTACCACGAAGATTGAAACACGTCTCCTCCGGATCCTCAATTTGGTTATCAGTACCTGGCCTGTAGATGTATCTGCAGTCTTCCTTCTGTCGCCCCCGGCGTGTTCAAATGAAGAACAGCTGACTGTAAAGAGGGAAGTACCGCCGTGCGATCGGTGAATGTGAGACACGAGCTCACCACGACGGTGGAATCTCAACTGCAAAATAGTCGGTGATGCTCATCTGAGAGGAGGCCTATCGGCCGAGTGAAAATGATAGCCTGTTTGAAGATGACACTCTAAGTGATAACACTTCGGATTTTGACGTTAATAACTGGGCTCTCTCTGACGGCATCAGAAAACTGACTACGCACATCATCCCCAATGGATCCGGCGGCAGTGACCCCGACGTAGTGGCTGCTGATGAGACGGGGCAACCGTTAGCCTGTCCGAAATTGTCTGTACAGAGGATCTGAATGACAGAATCATGACCGGGAAGGATTATCGTCCACCGTTTCACTCGACTGGTACAATAAAAAGGGATGCGTATCTTCGACCTAATGTTGAACAAAAACCACCTGCGCCGGTTTGCAAGAAGAAACACTGACTATACAAAAGTTTGTTTACCTTCGTCATCGCGAACGTGCTTGACATGGCACTTTTCCCAGTCTGACCGTATTGCTTCTCTGCTAATGCGAGCATTCACGAGACGTTGATGATGGCCTACTCGATCGGGGAAAATGTACAACTTTACTGGGCCTACACCACAACTACAGTCACCAGTGGCGGCCACCATTGAGAGGTTGATGTTTTAATGCGTCAGCAGAAAATATGATCCTAGCATTACCTTCGGCTTGGCGAAAGTGCTCTCACATTTAGCTCGAGGAGTACTTTTGCAACAGATGGTTCAACGAGGCTGGAACTTGACATGTGCGCACGGTAGCGGTTCATTAGGTAAGGAATAACGAAAGCGTCGATAAATCTTTTGATGGTGGCCTTTGCTGAATAGCTCGTTTGTCCCTTGGTTGTGGGCGGAGACTATCGGCTTCGAAAGCTACACTTATGTAATTGCTCGAGCGAGTTCAAAACTAACATATCTCCGCATGCAACCGGAAACCGTACTCTTAAATGCGCTCAAAGCCGCGGAGATGCGGTCCTGGAGTTCGTCATTTGGATGATCTGTGATACTTTCGTCCAGGTATGCAGCCGTACCTAGTAGGTCAGTCATCATCTCACCAGTCGCCTGCAGAAAGATAATCGAACCGTATATGGTGCCAAACCGAAGTCGGGTATATTGGAGGAGTATGCGGCTAGTGTTGATCTTGCCCTGTTAACGATGTTCTTGCACGACCTCGATCTGGGAATACGCCTCGTGCAAGGTCAGTTTTACAAAGCAAATGCCGCCACTGCGCGTAGTAGAAAGGCGCTCGAGAAACAGGAGCAGGTGGCTGTTTGTCTCCAAAGCGGCACTGACTTTCTTTGAGAAGTTAGTTCAGACCCGGATGAACCCGTTGAATTTCTTCAGCATGATGATGGTTTCGATGCAAGTGCAGTGAAAGACCGACACGACATCTTTTCCAGACGTCTGAGCTCTTAGTCTGCAAGTGGCGGGATTTCGTTCGGAACGGGTCATTTCAACCGGTAAACCAGTTGGCAGACAAGGCTCAGCTGCAACGTGGCTTGGCCGTAGAAGCGATACTCAAGGCCGTCCTGGAGCACGAGGAAGGACCGCCAAGTGATGTGATCGGACCGATTGGAGGATGCGGCTGGAGACCGCATCTGGTTGCTGATGACGGATCACGACATCAGGGAGACCAAACAGTTAGAGCCAGTCAGGCCCGTGAAGGTAGAACCCGGAATTGAAGACCTAGCACGTCCAATCGATGGTCATGCGGCGGATTTGGCCGAACAATGCAGTCACCCTTTCAGTTGCACCAAACTATCGTTCGAGACTTTCAGTGGATGGGAAAGCTGACCAGGACTCGCTAGATAGTCATTACGCCGGAGGCCGTGTCCAATTGAAGGCGCTCCAATCGTCTGTTGATATGGGCGGATGCAAACTTTCGGCGACTGAAGGCGTTGCCTAGACAGTGGCCAGCAGTATCTGATGTGTCAACCGTATATTACTCTGTCCGTTCCTCGAGATTTTTGATCGGAGTAGGTCTGTTCTTACTCTTCGCTCGTGGCTGTTTAAAGCCATCCTTGTGCTCGACTGTGTATCACGGCCGGCAATAATGCCGCCGAAAAGGATAGTACCTGTAAGAATAATGCGCATCACGGTAGTGGCATGCTGATGATGGTTTTTTGTCACCAACGGAACTGTGTTGAGCGAGCCAGGTACGCGATAGCGGTTAGAAGTAGGCTATAACTTGAACTGGACAGGACGTTCCTTCTGTTGATAGATCATGGGCTAGATGTGTATAAGAGATCAACCTTTGTGTAACTTTCGTTGACATGTTTATTTGTTTCGCCTTCTCCCCATTTGACCAACGTTTACTTATCAATTGCAGCACACTTGATTCGCTGAGCTGACTACAGTATTTTATTATTACGACGCTACGTGTCCGTGGACTGTATTCCTCGGATTACGTTTATTCCCATTCATTATTGCATTTGCTTGACGTTATTCATTACAGAATCATCACGAGTTGACCAAGACAGTCTTTTGACTTGATAGACCTCGGGTGCATAAATTCCGTAGAACACTTGTATCGATTTGTTAGCGTATCAGTCGCCTACCCTCTGATTAGTTCATAACTCGCCCTAACTTCCCGGTTCCTGGTTGATCGTAGCCGGTAACCTGGGAGGGAGGCCAGTACAACCCGATGACTGAAAATCGCAGATAAAAACCAAGCACTAGAACTGGTCCTTCGTGAGAAAACCAAGCTTAAACCATCCATGCTCATGGTTGACAAAACCAACATGCGTAAATGTCATCTGTATCCCGTGTGACTAACTGGGGACGTAGGGACCATGAGTTGAACAAGGATGAGGTGTCTCCAATGACTTCGTGACTAACTTGATATATATATATATATATATATATATATATATATATATACTGTATGCTAAGCTATCTTTCAATCGCGACGCCATCGATTTTTTTAAAACCATCGTCGTCGAAATTAAACCTGTATTTCCGTATGTACAATGAGATAGCATCCTTGAGGCAGTTGAAAGCGCCAAATTATTATTACACATAAAACGACTGTTTCAACTAGTGTAGCTTTGGTAAACAATGTTTTTAGCATCAATTCACCCAATTTTTACTCCGGAAATACTGGTCGTTTCAAGGTCTGTCGGGAGTTTATGACTGTCTCATAACTTGCGTTTTGACAGTTTTTTGTCGATTTCACGAAATCTACCAGGTAGTTAACAAACTGTTCATAAAGAAAATTATTCATAAGAAGAATCAGCCAAACGGGTACATTGGGATTCCGTCTTTTGAAAGTCATAGGTTCGTGCGGATCTTCGAGCTAACGTGATATTGCGCTTGTGAAATGGTACTTTGTAATACCAATGCTTTGCAACGTACTTGCCGTCTGTTCTTTCATTCTGAAGGACATTGTCAGTCTAAGTGTCGATCTTGAATTTAGTGGTGGTCAAAAGCATTGCAGTTATTTTGGTTATGCGGTCAAGGCTCCTGGATCAACCGCGCCATATTCCTCATCATTCGTCAATTTTCATGACCTGATGCGCCTCTTAATGCCGTTTGGAGACACAGTTGAGGCGCAGGTGAAACACCGAATTCGTTGCTGATATCCGCTAACTTGTCTTTTAATTTGTTTGTGTGTTTAGGTAAATACTTTGCAAGATTAGCAAACTGCTCGAAACAGTTCCCGAGCACGGTTTCAAGTTTTGAGGTCTCATTTTAAATGGCAGCCTAATTGAAGTTCCTTCTATTTCTATTGGTGTTAAAATTACAGTCGATATTTGTGTCATATGCTTGTGAAGCTCTGATAGGAAAGCGGGCAGCAGCATTAGTCACTGATCACTTTCATTCTTAGATGTTACACGTCTGCAATTAAAATAGTGTACGAAGTGAGTCCATCTCGTGTACGTTATTCGAATAATTCGGGGTGTTGAAATCATTGAACGAATGTATATGTATCTGAGTGTTCATCCATCAAATGTAGTGGAACTCTTTTTCATTTGGTTTATCAATGCCAATGCGTTCGCTCTGCCTCGTTACAGTATTAACGTTTTGTACAACTTCTGTTCTCTTACACCTGAAGCCCTCTATATTCCGAACGCGTGCTCGAGCTAAATGCCAGTGACGAACGTGGAATTGACGTGATTCGTCAGAAAGTGAGGACTTTTGCCCACCTGGCTGTCGCTGCCAGATCGAGTGGAAGTTCAGGGACTGGATCCATTCCTCCCTATAAACTCATCATACTGGACGAAGCGGACTCGATGACAGCACCGGCCCAAGTGAGTTTACAGGGACTGTTTGCAACTGGTGTGTATAGTTAACTTATAAACCACATGGAGGTGACTTGATTGGTAGTGGTTGTACGTTTAGATTTGATCTGGTGATTGTTATGCTGCTCAAGAATACAGAAATGCTGATGATAGCGTAGATGTTCATTTTACAATTGTTTTTCTTATCACTAGTTTGTGCTTCTTCTCTTGTTTGAGTGTCTACTATGCTCTGTTTTTGGGGGAGACAAGAACAGCCAGATACTTCGTGGTCCTCTGGGATGGGAGTCGAAACTGACTAAATTGATACACCATACCAAGAGAGTGCGTACTCGATGGGGTTTTTACTGAGCCCTCCTCCAATTGGTTGTACTAACCAATAGGTGCTTCCTGCGTTGTTTACACAGGGTTCAACCGTTCTGGATGCCCAACCTGTCTCTGGTACTCGTTCGATTAAGATCTCATCAAGATCAACCGTACATCTGTTTGTAAAAGGCTTGAGGTCCGTTTTTTCAACCCTTCTGTATAGGCTCACCACAACTTCCCTACCTGGTTGATGCTCTCGGGCAACAGTTTATATCCACTGACATTAAGGACAGGCATACTGTTAGATGGAAGTGATTAAGACATCTACAGGAATGTGAGACATTGTTTGGAAGAATTCCAAAAAAATGGTTGCAAGACTTTGCTTTCTTTTAGCTTTTCAGAGGTTGCTAGTTCTATCCATAGTTATATCTACTACTACTGTTTGGACAACTTGGGTTGATGTCCAACTCGTTGGTAAATTTGTGGTACGATTGCTGAAGGCTAAAGGTTTGTTGTAACATTCAAGCCCATTGATAAATAGTCGAGGATTTCAGTTGTTCCATGTTGAAGGGATCACTCACATTTGATCATCGTTTTCGCATTAATGTAGAACTTCAGGTTCGTCCACTTCGATAATCTCTTTCCTTGTTTGAACCGGCATGAATCTCATAGTCTCGAGCACATAAGACGAGCATGGTAGCCAAGACTTTACGTTAGGCATAACTATGTGATCACTTCCGCATTTTGTTACGTTCTGACACCACATCCTATGTAACTGAAATAACCAGTCCACTTCCCGGTTTCCTTCTTTTTCCTTGCTCTACTTTTTTCCACCCGCCGATCTCCGCTGCTGTTCGGGAAGGCTGCACTTCGACGTACCATGGAAACTGAGACCCGGACCACACGGCTTTGTTCGACATGCAACTACGTGATGCGGATCATTGATCCGATCACCAGTCGGTGTGCGAAATTTCTTTTTCATCCACTAAACAGTGGGGTGGCTCAAGGACGCCTGCGACACATACGCGATGCCGAGGGCCTTAAAGTGTCTGATGAGGTTGGTTCACTGCTGTGATACCCTGTTCGTTTTCGGCAGTTTATTTTTTCCTTACATCATACAAAATCTCTCGGTTACGGTTGTCTAGCACTCCGGCTGCTTATTTTCTCTAATTTTTTCGTAGTCCATTTAATTCCATCATGTAACCTCGCCTCTTTTTCATTCGATCGATGAAATGAGAAGTGTTTTGGCACTGTTAATTCCGTACAGAAAAACGTTCAAATCCATGCCCTCAAGATTCTTCGTGCTTTTTGATCGGTGGATGAGAGACAAGCAATTGCTGACGACCATACTGAGGATCCAAAGTTCTACGCAACGTTCGTTTCCGAGGCAAAGCATAACCATTATCCATCTTGACTGGAAACAAGGTTACTGTGTCTACCTTAACACACAGCAATTAACACATACCTACACACATAATTAACAGCAATCGTTTGGACTACAGTAATCCACCCTCTTAGTGGACATCTTCGTAAAACGGATATTTCTCTGATTATTGATTTGTTTTTCACCGAAGATCACCGTTACCTCCTCTTCACAGCCGACATTTAACTTACCTCTGTACAGTAAACCTTCGTTCCGACGCACTCACTTTCTTTGTCCTAAGCCACGAACTGCTTGAAGGGTATGCACCAGGTTATGCTCGCTGCACACATAGATGCCACACATCCGTGGCATGACAACTGTGTATGCCGGCCCATTACTCCGTTGTACCTGTTCCATCCATGTTCTCCGGCAATATACGTTACGATGTCTCTAGTAAATCGATTTCTTGATTATATTCAGGATTAGTTCATTGTCGTCGACTTGCATTCGCCTTTGCAACGGGAGTCTGTCGTATTGTTGTTATCATTCTGTCTGTCAAAATCAAAACGTCTGTCAGTATTCGCGGAAGGGAATAATGGACACACGGCAAAACAGTCAATTCAATACCAGTCTATTATTTGTTATACTATATAGAACACATTCGGGTGCTTGTGTACATGGGCGTAGGCATCCACGAATGGCTGTGTTATTTATTCGCCTTGGATCATTTGAAAGCCCTGACCACTTTTTCGTTGTCGCCTTTGGCTTCTAATTCGGCCATGACGTAACGCTTCTGACATGGTATTCGCCAATTCTTGCGATATTCACATGCGTGGCCGATGTATAACCATGCCATCTCGACGGTGTATTGACACAAACTCATGAATTGTGTGTTACTGTTTGCTTGGTAATTTCTGCTGTCTACGTGGGGTCTGAACTCAACAGTGTATTCGATATATCTCTCCGACTGATAAAAAAACTACTAACGTTTTCAGTTGACACTGATTTCTGTACCTCTTCCATCCTACCAGAGGACTTCCTATAACCAAAACGCTCAAAAACTATACGCTGAAACACTTACGCACTGATGATGTCACCTCGTTTGGTGATGAAACGTTTGCAACCTAAATGCCAAGCTCGGCGAACATACCAATACCAAAACCATCAACCCGAGCTACGAACAACACCACCGACTGTTCACAACTATTTTAGAATCACAATCCTTATTGCCCAACTCGCTGGTTGCACGACTACGCGCTCAATCGCGTTATTAGAGATCAGAACATTCCAATCCACAAACACCAATAACCCGTTTCCGCTCCAAAACACCGTGGAAAACTATTAATGCATATATATGAGATCGAGAAAGAAGGCCGCCATCTCTATCGGAGGGGTTTCCGCCTGTCATTCCTCGTCCGTTGGTCCGATCTCGTTGGGCGATGGCTCGTCCGGTCGCTTCGTGTTGTCCGCAATCTATCCACTGTGGCTTTTGAGCGCATCATCTACGAATATTCGAGATTTTTCTATAAACCGAGTTTTTTGAAATAAGCGCACCCAGATCGTGATGTCTCCATTCCATTTCGCCTGGCACATCTCGCCTGTTGGTCTGATCCAGTTGAGCGATGACTCATCCGGTCGCCCATGCTGTCCGCGATCCGCTCGCTGTGAGCTTTTGGATGTACCTCCTCCCGCGTTGAAGTGTTCCGCTGAGTGTTGGGATAGTCGCACCTCCGTTTAATAATCACCACAATGTGTCCACGTGTGAGTAGAATGTACGAAATGTTACTTCGGATAATATTCACATGATTTGCGTCTTCTCAATATTTTATTCCAGTTCATTAGGAAAACGAATTGTTTCAAATATCTTACCAACGACACGCACTCCTGTGGTACAGCCGATGTGTCAGAGAATTACGATTTTCAAGAGCAAATTTCAGGAAGTACTTGATGCGGAACCCCTGCAGATCGGTGTTGAGGTTGAATGTAATAATACGAACGAGATTTATATCCCCCACGAGATGTATTACATGAGGTATGCGTAGTAATTGTGGTGGTGGTGTGTTAGAACGTTTTCGTCAACGGTGTCAAGGGTTACTAGTCTGCTGAGGCCTATTCTGGACGTCATCGGTGCACCACAATGCGATGTGATAAATAACTTTCATTTATAAGAAGAAACTGATAGCAACCTATGTGAAACGGTACTTCGGGAAATTGATATTGTCGGTGGTGAATTAAATTTTCGTTTACTTAGCCAACTTGACCTGGAACTAACATACAGTCTTGCAGAGTAAACGATAAAGAATGATAAGAGCAAGACGTTGAGTCGAAGGATGATGAGCCACTTGACAAGGAGTCCTCTGGTAGGATGGAAGAGGTACAGAAATCAGTGTCAACTGAAAACGTTAGTAGTTTTTTTATCAGTCGGAGAGATATATCGAATACACTGTAGAGTTCAGATCTCACGTAGATAGCAGAAATTATCAAGCAAACAGTAACACACAATTCATGAGTTTGTGTCA
>LOND01008413.1:3690-13920 GCA_014220965.1 Paragonimus kellicotti | reverse complement strand
AATTGTCGGGCAGGCACTATTCAAATGGAACTGTCGTTCACGTGCGCAACCAATCAGATTGCAGCTTCAATGTGTCATGTTTTTGCGATTTGCAAATGTGATGACAATGAAGTATTTATGTTTTTGGACCGATAACTTGTAAACTACTGAAGTTGATAAATGATTGAACGTATGCCTAATATATTACTGGACAAAGGCAGTTTTCAGTAGAGCAGGTTGCTCTCTCAAAACATGTGGAAGTAGAAACAGTTTGTTATGAAAATGGGGTTTCCCAATTGCATAACAAAACCCATACTACGTTAAAATTCCGTGTCATCATTGCTACGTGTAAAACAACCAGAATTCACAGTAAAGGCTTACGGAGACAATAACTAAACAAATTGGACAAAAGAGTTAGATAATATAAATCAGTCAGCTTTTAGTATAGAACATTCAGTCCTGTCTTTCTGTCAACATGAGGTGTGTAATTTGCGCTCACAGTCTCGAAAATTAAGTCCCTCCATGAAGTAACAAACGAAGCAGTTCGATGGATATTTTGTTATATGTCTAGGTTGTTTTTAGAATTAGCGTAGACATGTTCAACGTTCTCTTTCTGTGAGAGTGGTACTGAATAATACTCATCAAAATCAGTGAAACCTTGTCGGATCACAATGCCAATGACCGCAGTAATCAAAAAAGATGTCAATTCTTCTGTTATACCTTTTTCAACCTGAATTCACTCGTTATCGTCAAACAGGTTTATTGCTCACTCTGACTGTGTTGATGATAGAACTCAAATTTCGAAATTTAGTGACGTTTACTGAGTTGTTTGGAAATCACGTTTACCACGATATCAGAAAGCAAACCAAGTCAGTCGTGTGTCGCAATTCATGCCCGAGGAAAACATGTTTCCGGTTAATATACTGATTGTAATAGTTGACTTAGAGATTTGCTTCGTAAAAATCACTGAACTGGGCTTCATACATTTTAGCCATGGGAAACGGCAGTGCGATTTACTGCGAAAGTTCAGCTAGCCAATATGTGATAAATGAAGGCTCGCTTTTACGACGTCGAACTTGAATGTTAGCATTATTGTATGGTGCCAATCGATGAGCAGTCACTATACGCACAATAGCATAAGTATAAAATGCATGTATCGTAAATAATCATTTTTCCAGTTACGAGCAAATATTTGTCATGTGAATATCTATTATTAATCAACCCAGGGGAGACTAATACTCGGGTCTAGTGCTTACTTTTGGAGGTGAAAACAGTGATAACTGAATAAAAAACATGTAGTCCCCTATGATTAGTTAAATTAAATTCTTTTCGCACATGACAAACTTCGAAAGACGTATTCATTTTATAACGTCACTAACCACAGAGGTGTGTTGTAGTAGTCTGAAGCAGCTCATGACTAATGGAAAAATACAAATTAGCGGAACGTGTCAGTGGTTATTTCTAATACACGATTTAAAAATTAAGATCAACCGACTAACTCTTGGGGAAAACTGGTGATGATTTTAAGGAAAGATGGTGTTTTGCTGTTTCAACCGAAAAATTCCAATATGTTCTCGATGGAAATCATAGCGAAAAACTGTTCGTCAGCAGATTAACAGAAATATAGAGAGTCAACGAATGTCAAAACTGCAGGTATCTACATGAACCTAGCAGAGTATCACTGAGTTAGGCGAAGCAGTACAAAGTTATTATATATATATTATATATATATATTCTAGCCAATCGAACAACGAATCGTCACTGCAAATATTTCACCGTCTCTAGTTTGTATACGGCTGCCCACATTGTATTGATGACGTACTTCGGTTTGAATACAGATTAGCCATGTGAACTTCAGCCGAAGTCACCGAAAAGCTTGTGTAAGTTTTCACATGAAAACAGTATAGGCTGACATGGGCAAATTGTAATCATTTCAACGGCGGTCTGCATCTATTGTTTAAATACGTTATGCTAGCTGATCGGAAATCTTTAGGCCACAGGGAAAACTTGAGTTGGATCAACTCGGAGATCGGTGTCAATTTCATGGTCGACAACTACCTCCTCGATCGACTCAAGGAAACCCGTATCAAACTGTTTTGCATGATGCTGTTTAAATCGCTTGAAAAACCATATCGTTGTATTACGTAAATAATCTGTCATGCAACAGCAAATGTGTTGCTTTTCAAACTTGATGTCAACAGTAGATGTATTGAACCAACCGCGCGAAATTTCGTCAGAAACGTGTATTTGAATCTACGCTCTCTTTGGGAAAATCATTGTTAAGCGGAGTGCTCTGTTTGACACCTTGCTAATCTGGCTTCACCATCATTACGACCTATCTTCCGTTAAAAAATGATCAGTGTAAGAATGCCTTACTAAGAATTCAACGACTATTTTGTGTTTCTGGACTAATGGATCCTTACAGTAAACATTCATTATTTCACTGGTAGGTGAGTGAATGAATTTTCCAACAGATTTTAGAGACATGGAGTTGGCAACATCAAACTTATCGAATGATCGAACGACGTGTAGGAGTGTGAATGTTTGGGAGTCCATAACCCTTTGTATCATCTAGTAAGATTCTGCCGGAGCCGTTTCCATACTTGTTGTTGGTTGGTTGCCAAGCTTGTCAGTCGGGTTGAAAACGTTCTATCAAGAAACAGGATGATGCCAGCGGTGCGTTGGAATTCGAACATGTAGGCTTCAACGTTACAATTGTAGACGGTCAGTGAATGATTTTCTCAGTACAGAGCAGTACGACGACCTATCGACCCGAGAGCTGATTAGTCGCTTCTGGTTGAAGGTAACCGTTTGATGTGGGGTCTGATTTGTTAGGACTCGTTGATATGACCGTTTGATATGAAATCTGATTGACGGACTCTCTTTTTGCTTTTAAACTCTAGATCTGACAGCTACAAACTAAACCAACAACCCAAGCTGTCGATTCGTGTAGTGGAACAAAGAAATGAAACAATAACCCTACGAAGACGTATGCCGTGATTCACAACATTTGTTTACAATAGAGTTTGCCATACTAGGTTCCCAGTGGGTTGGAAGAAGTTTCCACTTGAACTACAGAGAAAATCTAATGGATTCGGTTTCTCTAGTGTGCTAGAAAAGATGATGCGACAGTTAGACCACGTGAAAGCAGAAGGCAAGGTGCACGTAGACAAAGTGTTTTATTAAATCAAACAATTACCAAGTAGTCTATGTGTGGAACGAATGCAGCAAACATAAAAACAGTGCTTGCTGAGAGACTAAAAGTGACAGACTCTGTAGTTTGCTATTACTTCGAAACAGTGGAATTTCCCCGTTGCATGCCTACAAATCGTTTCAGTTATCGATATACCCACATAGTTTTAATGGTCTGGCGATGATATATCGAACAGAACGCTTTATTACGATTTTGTAGTTTGATTTTGTTTGGTCATAGACCATCACCAGATGGCTCATCATTTCAAATAGGGATATATCAAGCGTACCTGTTTTTAAGAGATAAAGCCTTGTAATTAGTTCAGTGCACACTTTTTTTTGCTATTGCTATGCTGTATTCCTCAACGCCTGGTCGATATTTGATTCATTTCACTAGCTCACGGTGTATTACTTGCCATTCAACTATGCATGTCATCGAAGTGAGCTAACGTGATCTTTTTAAAAGGCCTAAGTAGAAGTTAGCACACTTCATTTTCGCGTAGATTTTTGCAAATTAACCATCAGGTTGTTGATAGTTAATCTACCGTTTCATGCATTAGGTATACTTCGAATTGGAATATTTTCAATATATATATGGTTTGTCATGTAATGTACTTCTATGTGAAATAGGATTGTAGTGACAAAATAATACTGAACCTGAATAAAAATAATTAAATTTGAAATTGATGAGACGACATGCATTGTGGATTACGAATGGTACGGTAAAACCTGCAATGATTATATACGGCACTGATCCCACATGTCATATATGTACTGTTTTATATGGTTAACTTTCCCCTATTTACCTGATCGCGTTGTCGTGTTTTCTACTTCTTCATAGTATGTGTCACTTACATCGATACATCCAGTGTTTCGCATCGTCTACCTCTTCTTGATGGAAGATTTGTGACACTGACTGGCAAAGCGTACGCAATCCAAATAAACTGTTCCAAAAACACTGTCTTTAATTTTACCGATTACTCCTTAGCGGAACAATTTCGGTGATTGGAAACGTTGCTTTAATGGATATTGATGTACCAATAAGATTAAAAACTGACTACCACGTCCACCAGATGGTGTTTCCCCAAAAAACACCATTTAATTGCAATGAGAAGTCACGATTTGCTCATACCACAGACGCTGTTAATTTAGTGAATATTTACACTGGCCGGTTAATTTGATAAAAACGGCACAGAAATATATCAACATAGAATAATTTTTCATGCTTTTATTAGTGTATAATTACGAAATATTAATTACCATCTTGATACTCATTTATTTTAGTGAGGCCTGTATGCAGCTACCATAGATGCCAGTAATATTGTTTTGTATTCAACTAGTGCGACGTTTGCCAGTACACCTTCGAACAGATGTAAACTAACGCAATTTGTACTACAATCGAATACCATGCAAATCGTTTGCGCAAGTTCGCCAGTTCCTCAACGCGTGAGCTGGTACACGGAATACAATTGCACTGATTCAATAACAGTCTGACTTTAAGAAAGAGCAACACGGCCCACAGAAATAAAACTTACGCAATTGTCGGGAAACCGTTCAATCTCATTAAGTCGAATAGCTATAAACTCGCAAGCCAGATTATTTGTAGACGAACGTTAAGTACCATGGCTCATAGGTGTGTATGTGTAGTGCCTGGACTACAAAATTGGCGGAAATCACGAACCATTCATACTTTAACATTAAAGATTAAGTCAATCGATCTCTAGTTTCTTGAAGTGTATTAACAGTTGTACCAAGATGCAACACGATACATTGAGTACATCTTAGACACATTAAATCAAAGCTTGATTATTTCGTATTGCGCTTTTGAAACTAAAGATTGCCGAGGCAACTGGAATAACTATCAGGATACTAGCTGTTTCTGGGCGTTGCTTGAGGTGTAATTCTTACCGTTGAAACTACCGTTCACTCGCTTTATTGCGCTGATGAATTTCCGCTTCCTGGAAGTTTACTCAAATAACTCCGAAACCTTATAAAGAGCAATTACAAAACTACGCTTATCTGTCTGCACCTTTGCAGCATTAACATTTGTGAGCAACCATATTCGTGATTATGTCTACCAAAATGACTCTTGTCGATCATCTTTGCCATGTTTATGGACGTTTTGAGGTGGATATTAAGAACAAGACAAATAGAATCATTCTGCCAGTTGAATCCTGGATTTAAGGTCAAAACTCGACCTAAACACTACACCAGAAACCGCTGTGTACTTCTCTTACCAAGCTATGGTGTACAAGCCTTGTTCTTGATTAATATCTATAAGATGAACTCGTTGCTATCCAAACGCAACTCAATATGTGTGCTGCGTAAAATTGTTACCTGTTAGACATAAAAAGTTATCGCTGATATGTACTTTCAGATGAAAACTGTCCTGACAAAAAGTTCAATGCATTTCACACAAGCGGACTGGTTTGTTAGAATACGAAGATTATAGCTTAACTCAGTGTGCAGAGATGTTATTTTGGAGTAAGTCTTGTATCAGTGACAAAGATCTAACATATACCCACAATCACGGACGAGTGCTCTTTTTGGTTCTGCCGATATTGAAAGTGCTCATATCGTTATGTTTTTCATACTTAAAAACATGTTTTACACAGCGGCGCTCAACTGTTATTGCCTCTTCTCTAAATAAGATGTGAATATTGCATGTGTTTTATAATGATGGCGTTTATCAGCACTGATATTGTGCGAATGATTTGTTATTGCCTATATTCGAGAAAGCTCAGAGGATGACGTGAAGCTGCGCATTTACTGTGTATGCATTACCACAGAGTTCTCTTCAAAATACATTGCCTAAATGAGTGTTAGCCCCTCCGTGTGAACGTCTTCAAAAGACAGGCTCACTATTTTGTCTGTGTGGTATCGATTATTACCGTCTGTCAACAACAAAGACTTTAGACACCCGCATACGCCGTTTTTACTGTTTTCCATTTTCCCTTCTGTTCTCTAAAGCATTTCTGAAAGAGATCTCAAACATTTGAACAAATCCAAAAATGCCGAAAACGCAATAAGAACATCACAAACACTTCATGAACGATCTTGTCCAGTTGCAGGATGTTTGTTGACAAACACCTCAATAATAAAAGCGCTCATCAACTTCCAAGCAAATAAAAATTATAATACATATGGTAATATTTTCCACTGACAGGTTTACTGTAAGTTATCGTGCAAAAGTGACATTTTTCGGTAATCTTTCATTGAGTGAGGATTTTATTCAATCTGCAACTCACTTTTCTATAGCACATTTTTATGTTTATTTTGTATCAAAATGAACCGTGTTGTTTGTTTCTGCACAACATAAATTTTAAAAGTCTCCTATTTACACTTTCATTTAAACTGTCGTAGTTCGTGTACAAGATTTCGTGTTATTATTGAATGTATGATGGTGTTTATAGCGAAGGTTCTATCCCTTCGTGGTGTGTAAATATAATTTTCAACTTACCTGGATATGAAGTTATTGAGACACGCGTTCTAAATTGACGGTGTATAGCAACCAGAGGTGCACAAAATTGCAAACCAGCTGCTTATACATCTCATATATATTATTTTTAATTAAACGTCATTTCAGGTGATGCGCATGACTGCTTTCAGGTGGATCATAACCGCTTTTGTTTTTTGCATACATTTGCATATACAAAAACAGTGATGAATAGTATGGGATTTTAGTCTACGTCGACCATATTCCACTCATAAATGATCGCTGCTATCGGAAAGTAATACTTATTTCAGTTACCTATTTTTAAAAGAACCAGACTCCTGTTTTACTTACGTTAGAAATCGACAGTTGTATATATATGTGCTACTGCCGAGACTAAAGCTCCGGCTACGCAATCCTTAAGCATCTGTTGACCACCGCGCTACGGGAAAAATCATTGCAATTGAAGTCTCAGTTACATTCGCACGGGATTATTGATCATGCGGCTAAATCATCTTAGTTGCGGATAATGTACTTGAGTAGTGTGACAGTTACTAGTGAGCAATAGAGGATCTTTATTCCGATCAATTGAACAATCTGCGAACAAATACATATATACACACAAATATACAAACATTCAGTTTGTTTTGAAACATTCCTTCGAGATGGCTGATACAACGAGTGTTGCACTCCTAGTTTCTCAGCTAATGCAAAAGGAAACAAACTTCAGCTCATGTTGACAAGACTGGAGAGTTTGCGAGGTATAAAGTCGTATCAGCTCAGGTAATAGGTGAACAGTGCTACACATTATTTAAAAGTCTGTCATCTCCAGTTCTCCATTCCACTGAATGTGAACATACGTTGTACAGTTTCTTTACGCCAATATAACTCTTCACTTTCACTTCGATTCTTCTGAATCCGCATCGTAATTACACATACAGATTGTTTATTCTAATTTAATTGTGAGCCTATGAGACTCGTAGTTTCAAAAGGTCCGCACATTCAATTAGGGTTGATAGCATGATTACGTCCTTTACAAATTGATCATGTTAAAAATCATCATTTGAACCGGCAGGCTGAACGCCTCGACTGCTCCGCGTCTCAGGCTCAGAACTTTACTTGAGTTCACAAAACCAGTAGTTAATAATTGCCAACGCCTTTTTCAAAGATATTGTTCTCACAAGTGTTTTCCGTGGGTTGACTATTGCCACATTGATCTGTTTTGTACAAAATAGCTAGCCTTGTTGTACTGATATAGAATTAGGCTGCCAGTAAGGCTGTTGCATGAGCCTGATGTTTTCCACTGGTCAATGTGTCGATCAAGTTTCCTGTGGCTGCGGAAGCAATGCTATCAGTAGAGAGAAGATGCGCACGAAAACTTGCTGAATGTTGTTTTTCACGGTGACCAGGGTGAATGTTATTACACCTGGTAGTGATTGACAGTCAACAATGACAAAACACCGCTCTACCCACTGGTAGACATTTATGGACCGTCACTGTTTTTGTTGAAGGCTTGCAAATCCCTGGTCCTCAGGCGTGTAAAATGTTCCGAGCCAACGAATGACTGACTACTTTTTGTTCATAAAAGCAACTAACTCCCAGTATCTTCTTGTTGTGGGTTTGGTTGTGAGTATCACGATTCTGTCATCGTGCACGCATTGTCCTTTCCTTGTATCAGCATGTCATGGTCTTATCAGAATACATCGTTATTTTTCTGATTAGCATATTAAGTGTATACGGGGAAGTTTTGAAAACTTCTCTGCATTTGCACTTAACAACATTTTTGTGACCGATGTTTGCCGAAAGATGGACAGATGGGTTGTTTACCCAACCTTGAAATCAATGTTTACGTCAGACTGGTAAACAGCTGGTGCTACACGATGATCGGTCTGTTGTGAATACAAAAGTGGTCAGATTAATCAATGTAGACAGTCTAGAAGACGAACTCACTTGCAGATGACGATCCAAGAGGATAGCAGCCACCACAAACATGTTCCCGATTATGGTGCAAATGATAATCAGACCAAGCACAATAGCGGTGAGCACGATGTGACTGAGTCCATACATGGGGTGGAAAGTTACCAATGTCTGATTTTCACAATGCATAATGTAATCGGTTGAGAGTTGTTCTCTGATGACAATATCAACAATGCGGCAGGAGCTTGCAGGTTAACTAATGCGACCTAATCACACCACATGAGTGACTGGGTTATTCTTGTATCTGAAAATTGCGTGTGATAGCCCGGCAATACGAGTACACAAGAAAAATAAAATAGCTTCCGCCAGACAGTATGTTCACGCACATTCTTCTGAAGTAAACACATTCAAATAATGCAAAGCAAGTCGATTGGGACAAATTCCTCTAGTTTTATATTCCCCAATGTCCTAGTTGGCAAACGGCACACAACGAATTGTCGGGCAGGCACTATTCAAATGGAACTGTCGTTCACGTACGCAACCAATCAGATTGCAGCTTCAATGTGTCATGTTTTTGCGATTTGCAAATGTGATGACAATGAAGTATTTATGTTTTTGGACCGATAACTTGTAAACTACTGAAGTTGGATAAATGATTGAACGTATGCCTAATATATTACTGGACAAAGGCAGTTTTCAGTAGAGCAGGTTGCTCTCTCAAACCATGTGGAAGTAGAAACAGTTTGTTAAGAAAATGGGGTTTCCCAATTGCATAACAAAACCCATACTACGTTAAAATTCCGTGTCATCATGCTAGGTGCATAATAAAACAACCAGAATTCACAGTAAAGGCTTACGGAGACAATAACTAAACAAATTGGACAAAAGAGTTAGATAATATAAATCAGTCAGCTTTTAGTATAGAACATTCAGTCCTGTCTTTCTGTCAACATGAGGTGTGTAATTTGCGCTCACAGTCTCGAAAATTAAGTCCCTCCATGAAGTAACAAACGAAGCAGTTCGATGGATATTTTGTTATATGTCTAGGTTGTTTTTAGAATTAGCGTAGACATGTTCAACGTTCTCTTTCTGTGAGAGTGGTGCTGAATAATACAGATCAAAATCAGTGAAACCTTGTCGGATCACAATGCCAATGACCGCAGTAATCAAAAAAGATGTCAATTCCTCTGTTATATTGCCTTTTTTTATTCATACCTGAATCTCACATCGGTTATCGTGCCAATACAGGGTTTATTTTGCTCACCTCGGGTGCGACTGGTGACTGTGTTGATGATAGAGCTCAAACTTTCGAAATTTAGTGACGTTTACTGAGTTGTTTGGAAATCACGTTTACCACGATATCAGAAAGCAAACCAAGTCAGTCGTGTGTCGCAATTCATGCACGAGGAAAACATGTTTCCGGTTAATATACTGATTGTAATAGTTGACTTAGAGATTTGCTTCGTAAAAATCACTGAACTGGACTTCATACATTTTAGCCATAGGAAACGGCAGTGCGATTTACTGCGAAAGTTCAGCTAGCCAATATGTGATAAATGAAGGCTCGCTTTTACGACGTCGAACTTGAATGTTAGCATTATTGTATGGTGCCAATCGATGAGCAGTCACTATACGCACAATAGCATAAGTATAAAATGCATGTATCGTAAATAATCATTTTTCCAGTTACGAGCAAATATTTGTCATGT
>LOND01008412.1:0-13839 GCA_014220965.1 Paragonimus kellicotti | reverse complement strand
GTTTTCATTGAAGTACCCCAAAAACTAATTTTTATTATTACTTCTGTTATACTCATTATGGACTGTCAATCCTAATCATCCCTTTGACATCGCTGATTTTTGAGGCTTTCATCTGTTTTTCGTATTGACAGACTCCGGCAGCTATCAGTCATTTCAGCTGGGGACTTATCCCACTTGATGACACAAAGAAAATGCCATGGTATTTGTTAAACGAGATTGGAAACCTACTGGTCGTCATCATCAACTCGGGAATCAACTTGGTTCTTTACTATCTGTTCAGTAGACGCTTCCGAAGACATTTCATCCAATTGTTCTGTCCTTACAGACTGATCCATGATAACGGCTATCACTGTGTATACGTGCCACGTTGGATTGTGGACAATTGGGATAACGAACTTTCCGATCATGCCGGTTCCATTTTCGAAGCTGGATTGCCACCAATAAACCCTACGCTGAACGCTCGACTCGCCGCCTATCATCGTCGGCCGATGTGTAGCATGGTTAGCTTCCTTCCTTTGGTGCATCAGCAAACCTCGGTCTCAAAAGTGGTTGACAAACTTCCGACGGTAGCTGAAGTGGCCCTTGCTCAAATATTTGTTGAACCTCAGCACAACTGAGAGAGCATACGGTTTACTTAAAGAAAAAATACTTACTTGAACCCTGGTTTTTGCCCGAATGTTGGAGCCGCCTGGTAGTTGAAACATGTTCAGAAAATCACTGATATATGTCTAAAGTATTCCGGTAAATGAAATTCGACTTCACAGAAGTAACTACGTTTTTCTAATTGATGTGCTCAAATGCTCTCCTCCTCTTTGAGTGACAGTAGACTTTCAGCAAAATAAACCAGTGTCAAGGATGACCTTCATCCGGCCAGATACGAATCAATACGCATTCATAAGGATATTCTTCAAGGTTATAACCACGTGGGTTTTAATCACTTGTTTCCCGGATTTGCATATTTTGCTCAAGAGTGTAATGACTGCAGGCTGAATCGGCCTGAATCTCAAATAGTACCTGGAGGCATCAGCACAAGAAATTAATGTCAAAGTTTATAGAAATATAGCAAAATATTCACGATTAAGCACTAAAAATCTTGAACAGCGGGACAAAGACAAAGTTTATTTCCCTCTCCTGTAGAAGAGAAAAGTGCATGAGTTACCAAGTATTTCTAGGTTAACTCAGAACAACGTTTCACACTATGACCCTATAATCAATAGGCATCCGATACTGTGTTCAATGGTTACTGCTGGTTACATCTCAACTTCGTCATGAAATGTTCAAAGCAAACCTTGGGTTTCATGTTTTTACACAGGTCTTGGAAACCAGAATAGCCTCCATTGAAGTTGCAGACGGCGTCAATCTGTACAGCGAATTTACAGCTGGTTGAGTACCTGCCGACCAGGGACTGTTGCAAGAAACTCTTTGGTTCAAAATTGTCCAAGAATCTTGTATCGGAAAAGGAAGTGAATTGACTGCATAAACATTTCAATAGTGGAATGTACAAAAAGGCGTGTTACGTCCAACTTCTTTCCAAGAAAATATTTTAGTAATTACACTAATCGTATGGGTCGACGCTCCATTAGGACACGTTATCAGACCGACAGATCAAAGTGTGGTTTGGCTATTCATCATCAGGCCAAGTACACAACATTTTATATCCTCGTGGTTGTCGAGCGAATAGGATCAAACTTAATTTGTTAAATAACTATGTTAAACGGTTCTGAATTGAAGTGTAATTAAATAATCAAACTAACCCCAGAATAAGTCTACTGAGTAATGAGGGCCGCCGTAATCCAAGTCCTGTGAATACCTCTCTGAACTGGACTGCCTGCACGACTATTCGGTGTCACATACAGGAAGGATATTTGTTCGTCTTTCTCGGATTCAGGTGTAAGGCTGACTTAGGGACGCAATGCGTTCACCGTAGCAACTAGGCTATCAAGATACCCAGCTTTGTCAAATAGACGGATGACACTGTTGATGTACCTCTAATGAAAGGTGCCATGCGCAGTAATCCGAGGTTTCTCACCGTTTTGGAAATATTTTCCTCAGTCGCATTAGTCCTATCTTTTTCGTTTAAAACGCTAGGTATTCAGAGGGATTGTTCAAGATAACAGTCAGTTTCTGCAAGTAAACACATATGTATACTAATTTAATTCCCGCGCTCTTTTCGGGCTTTGATAACAATATATCATCGACTCTTCCTAAATCCCTAGTTTCTGGAAATGCGTTTTAGTCAAAATACTGGATAAGTGCGGTTCCAGAATTGAGAGAATGATAGCACGTATCAGCTGTAGTAGTCTTAATGTATTTTACGCTGAGGTCTGATGATGGATTCAAAGAATCGATGTGGCTGAATAAACTATTAAAGTGTACTCATGATACAACATATTCGTCTCAGTTTCGACACCAAAATACTTAGGACTGACTGATAAAGAGTTTACGGAGGAGTTTGGCAGTTCTCTACACGCTTTGCTGGATTACTTTGGAATTCCGTTAACTTACTTGTAAGATTTTGGCTATCTTTTCTGTTTGTTCGGCTGCAAATCTGCTTACTTTGTGGTAACGTGTTGTATATATATTAGTTGTTACTTCCCGGGCAACTAGAGAGGTTAGTGTTGGTCATCTAATTGCCCTCCAGTTCAGAACCGTCTGACGCAATTATATAACAAACCGTTCTTGATTTTGCTTGCTTCAGAATCACGAGGATATAAAATGCTACGTAAGAGGCCCGATGACGAATACCCAAAACCCAAAACTAGCTTCAACTTCTAATGTATTCATGAGACTGTTCGAGACCAAAAAGCTGGCTTCCCCTCATTATCTGATATGCTGTTGTATGTATATTTCTGCTGCAGGTGCGGGAGTACTTACACGGGTCGGGTAGAAAGAAAGCCTGAAATCAGGTCCAACGATTCTCTTTCAGAGTAACCGGTGGACACATCAACGCAGTACATAATAGATTACTTTTAACGAGAACGAAATACTGTTGTCCATAACTAAGCCCGTATAGATCACAAGTCACAACACCTGTATCATTAAACGTTCTGAAAGCATTACTAACTCGGATATTCTGATAAACTGTAACATCTCGGTGTTGTATTTTCTACAGCCAGCTATATTTGCTCAAAAACAGTTACCAATGGCTACCAATGTTTTATTTGTCATGATGTTAACCGTAGTCATTGTCCGTGGACTACAATCATGGTAAGTGTTTACCATTGTCAACTAATTTTAGCAAGATTATCATACAAACATATCTAACAAACTAGGATAAAATTGGACATCTTATCATAATAAATGTTTCAGTAGTTGTTAGGGTTAACTGAAAATTGTTATTCTATTGACATATTCCGAAAGTGTGACATAAAAATGTGAGGTTCTGATAGAATTCCGCCGAGTATCAGGTTTCCTATGATTTGCGGTGAATGTACATTACCTTGCTTTGAACGTTTTACGTTTAAAGGTGCATTGCTGTAGTCAGTAAAGACAGCAATTACTATAAGTGTTTTAAATGCAATTTCAATTGCGCGTCTTTGTGACGATTTACCTGAAGCTTCTTATTGATTTTTTGAAAAAAAATTGGCTGTTCGTGATGTTGATATCACTGTTAGTTCATAATGCAGAATATCTATATTTTTCCACAGTCTTTCTTCTAACTGTTACCCTCTCATACGAAACTGAAATGCTGCTTATTACAAACAAGCTGCATGCAGAAAATTCACGTATATGATTTTTAAAATTTTTGCGGATGGCAAAACCTGAATACTAATTAGTCTCACGTCAATTAAATCACGTACGCGGATAAAATACGGTTTTCTAATAATAACAACCGCAACATCTGGAGACAAAGCATTTTTGAACGACGACTCTGAAAGTAAATCAATTAAGACAAACGATAGAAACATCGATAGAAACAATGAAAAAGAGAATAGATTGGAGTTTGGATAGTGTATTGTGGAACAAACAGAGATGGACAAACAGGGAAGAGGCTAAACGGAAGGCAAAGCCTATTCCAATACTGCCTGAAATATCATTAAAAGTATGCAGGTTCTGGTAAAGACTGAACGTCACTTCAGGTCATGAATCACATAATCGTTAAGTGGGTTAAGTAGACAGAAATGAGAGAAATCGTTAAGGCAGAAGTGGAAAGTTCCGAAGAGAGAATTTTATGAAGTTTTCTGTTACTTGAAATTTTTATTCTGAAGGTAGTTCAGCTAGTGGCAGCTTAAGTATGTCAACACCCGGGTCATCGATTCCGGATTGCAAAAGTTTCGTTCCGTGTCTCTTGATAGTGACGCCTGACATTTTTGCACCTAGTCCACGGATTAGATGAGGCCAGCAGGGTTCAAATGAAGCGTCATGTTCACTATGTTTCAACGTAATATAATGTTTACCTAAGCACGTCCAAGAAACACAAGCGCAATGTAATTGAGATTATATAGACACGTATAGTACGTGTCCAAACCACTGTAAGATATGAATTCGGACACCTCTCAAATCGGAACTATTTAGTTCCCAGCACACGTCGTGGTACTGTAACACTACTCAAGTGGTTCTGCTCACAAAGCGAGCACTAGTTCAACGACACGTACTGTCGAAAGTAACCGAGAAACGTTACGGCTTCATGTGAACAGTGTACTACACGAATACATTCGTGTTTTGCACACTCCCGTCTAACGGGAGAGTGATATTCCGTAGACATTAGCCGTGAATTTAATCCGTGGATTCTAGTTTAATTTTGCAACCAGTTGAAGTGAGCTATTTCACAACACCACAAACATCTATCATGCAAGAAGAAACAACAGTAGTCAATTGGAAATTTGGGCAGTACAAACTGAACACAACATATCTGTTCGAACTACATAGAGTAATGCCTCAGATAACCCGTTTAAAAGGAAGAAACGGGCTCGAATTTTGGCCACGTTAGAGTTTACCAGTCCAAATTTTGTCACGTCCGGTAATTGAACTTGGGCTCCTTCGCTCGTGAAGTCATTAAGTTTAACGTAGACCGCTAACTCTTTGGCTCAAAAAAAGCCAACTTGTTTGGATGCATTGGTATAGAACTTCGGTAGTACATACCTTGTGATTACTTCATGTCAACAATACGCTTATCTTGCTAAACGTCATTATCATATCATTTTCAGTCACATCTCCATAACTTCGAATTTGTGGATCTTTCTTTTGGTGCGTAGAATCAGTTAAACGCATAAATAAAATGTATGAGAAACGCTAGAGAAAGTGACAACTATGCAGTCAGAGAAATTTTCGGGAAAATCATAGCCCCAGTGATTCGGTAGACGGTTAGCAGGTAACACAGGCACTGCCGATTAAAGCACAAAGCCCCGGACGTTGTACCCATAATATCAGTCAATGTTTAAGAAGAACGAGTGGTGTTTCATAACTAAGTCAGTAGGGAGAAGCTTATCAACTTTTCTTTCCGCGGCGAGGTTTCCAGTATTTAAGCGCCCTCAACAAGTGTAAATCACAAACAGGGATCAAAAGAAATAAGACCGAAATGAGGCAACGTTGTCTAGCATATACGTTGTCTACGATTAGAACTGATATCAAACATCAGATTTATTCCGCTTTGCACCCTTGCCCAACAAGCCCAAATTCGGTATACAGCACAAATAGTGCGGTTGGAGTGAAACATAAGCTTTGGGAGGTATCAGCCGGACCATTGTGTTGTCTCCGAACAGCATCGTCGTGTGTATTCCCTCGCCAGCTTGACACAGTTCACTGGTCTTTATTTGGCTATTTAAACAATTTAATTCAGCTTTATTTAATTGAAATGGTGCAACGTTGAAAATACTTTTGAATTACGTGACCTATTGGATGATTTTGTTTCAAAGGGAACAGAATCCACTATGACCGGATAAAAACTCCGATGATAACTTTTTCAAAGTGACTTTGGAAATGGAATGATGAATGAACTTAATTTTCAAGTGACTGATTGTATATAAGGAGTTATATGGACGTCACTGGTTTCACTGTAATGGGAGTATTGTAATAGAAGTTGGTAATATACACTGAGCTCCGAATTCTATCGTGAATACCGACGCCGACTATTGACTGCGCCACCTTGTCGTCTCGAAACAAACGAGACAGTCTATTGGTTATAGTGAACGTTCACGAAGATCATGTTTCCGGCTTAGGCTGCTCGGTTTGTGACGCACGACTCCTTAATGGCGTGATGTTGCAATATCGTGTGAATTGGCACTACAGTTGTAATTATTATAGTCTCTTTATCAGTGACCTGCTGAGACAATGAGATAAGTCTTCAGGTTACGCAGCGGCAATCTGACGAAACCACCAATATTGGGTTGTTTTCTTTCCTCCGTCCTTGTCTGGTGATGGATTACATTATTGCCATTTAACAATAAACACAATAAAACCAAGGCTTCATGGATAGCGATATGTTTTTTGGAGCATGTTAGTTCTTTTTGACAGCTCGGACCCGATATGCGAACGTCATCACCCTAAGTGTTTCCACAAATAATGTTTTAATTTTGAATGGTGTGGAAAAGTATCAGCTTGGCTATATGTTGAAACATCACCTAATAACGGAAAGTATGATTTTAAGAAGCACTCAGCTTGGCATTTTCCATAACCACTTTTGTTGTTACTGAACTGTCTGTATAACCTATGTCTCCATCGCTAATCATAAGCTTTCTTCAAAACAACAGCATACGTATTCTCGAGACCACTCTGTCAGAGTGTTGTGATTAAAGACCAATTTCAAACTAAATAAAAGCCAGATATAGACAGATAAACATCTGCTACTTGTGGCATACGCAGATAAACCAATCGGGCAAGCTACGAGTTAAACTCTCGCTTTAATACGTTTCAACGCTAGTGAAGCAGTTCATTCTATCAATGTTGACTCCACTCCTCCACTTCTGCTGGATTATGTAGGTCATCTTCTGCACAAACTGCACAATGTACTTGAATATTTGCCTACTTATTATGATCAATTCATGATGGGTTTGTCTTGTCTCCCGTGGTCGTGCACATCGTCGTGGCAGGTTTGTCAACGGTTTTTGTGTGGCATCATTAAATCTCACCTAACCGTCATGCTACTGTCACTAGAATTATGCATTGGGCTCAAAACAATGGTGAAGCTTGGTGATCTTCAGTTCGTTCTAATTTAAAGTAAGCTGCAAACCAAAATTCTAGTTTCTATAAATGCGAATGCAGATGGTTCAACTTTATTACGTTGCAGCCAGTGAATATTAATAAGATAACAATAATGAACTATTCTGAACCAGTGTTTTTAAATAATCAGCGGAGAAAGTGGTTATTTCTAACTGATGGTTACACAAGTGAAGACGACACTTTGACGCAGACAAACTTTCGCATCTGCTGCACCAGCGCATAATGCAAATATCGTTATCCAGTTCGCAAAACCATAGTGTTCATCAATGGTAGAGCAGAAAAATATCCCACACAAATCAACATGCAATAGCTAATTTCGGAGTTCACCATCATGACAGAGATACTAACAGAAAAATTCATGCGGTTTGCAAAAGATGGGACGCAATTTTATAACAAGCAGAGCCACAGCAAAAGGCAATAACCGATAGGTGTTACTTGTGTAAATGGTCTAACTGTTCGTTCCGCGTTGTTTAAGCAAGTGGCACTTTGATTTGTCACGTGTTTAACCGATATTTAGAATTAGTCCAGTAATGTGATGAACGAATCCGCCTGACGTGGGGTAAGCCCGACATTGGTATCCGAATGGTAATGTGCAATTTGAGACGGGCTTGCAACCCGTCTTCCAAGATCAGCGTGTTTTGATGGTACGCACAGTTATCTGTTTGGTATAGATGATCGCTTATTGTTTGTCGTCTACTTAACGTTGCCGATCACAGAAGTTACACCGACGGGACATTTCAGCATTTATCACTGGCAGTTCGTCGTTAAAAGTTTCGTCTTCGTAAAAGATGGTTTCGTCCTTTCGGAAAAAATGTCCGTATTAATTCCAACCAATTTGTTTAATTTATTAAATTCGTTGGTTGCTACAATGCACCTTGAATGAGTCCTAATGCCTAAGATTTGATCCATGACAAGCACTGATGAAGTTGAAACACGTATATCCTAAGTTTGAAAAAGATTATATCTTGGTCCCCTTTATACTGGTTATGTTGACATATTCAGAGCAGACATCGCTTTTTTATCTGGTCATCTTATTATCGGTTACCCATGGGAAAAAATCTATGACAGCTTATTTCGGACAGTTTGCTACCCGATGATTAGACGTAAAAATAAAGCCTCACTTGTATGATTTGATGTTGTAAACAGCAAAGTGGAACATATTCAAAGTGCTTCACATCCTTTGTAGGGTTTTGGGGAACAAATGTAAACATCTCCAACTGAGTTCGGGGTTGTAACTATTGAACGCCACAATCATCTTTCATGTTGAAAAACGATTTGAATGGGTACGATACTATCTTGAATGTCCTTATTCCCATGCACGTCACTTTCTTGTCACTATGTCTATTCCTCTACGTTATGGCTTCCATTCGGTGTGACATTTCAAGATGTTTTAAATTATTTACACGTTCGCATGTGGCCAAAGTGCGCAAAACCGTACCATAAAAAATTCATGCGGTTTCGCTTGTTTACTTTCACTCACTCAGACTCGCCATTTTGCGGAATGTTGGTCGGTTAGTCCAGACACATATTCCTATTGTGCACATGGGAATCAGTTTATTCGATGTGGTAATCGTTAGGCAATGAATACTGCCACATCTGTGTATGCGGCAACAACCACATCTGTTGCGCGTCCATTGACACATTCGTACAACTGCAAGAACAGTTTTTGTTTAGAACTTTATCACCTTACTCTTTTATGACAATGACTAGCGTGAAATTGCGTTTTGTTGTTTGCTAAAAGCCTAAGCACCGAGTCAGATTTGCTTAATGGATTTGTTCTCTCTTTCTAACTAAAGAGACCATCGTGGTCAGCTATGCTGTTCTTAACAACTGCGGTTTTACTATCAGATCTGCATAGCTCGCAACACCACAACTTCAGGACATAAGTGAGCCGCCTTGTTAATTTTGTCATAACGATTTCGCTATTTTATTCATAAACACGAACGTAATAAACTCGTGGCTGATTCCTTTTAAACTTTCTGTTAATCAGTGAAAATCGGACAAAATTGCATAGCAACTCGTTTCTGTAGATTATATATTAATTAATTTGGCTAACTATCCTTATTGGCCACATGGTTTTGACGTAGGAAGCGTGATGCAACGCCAGACAGTTTTTTGCGGAAGCCTGCTGCGCTATTATTATGCAGTCATTAGTTGGTAATTAAAGGAATTTATGAAAATCTTCAAGTGAACTGAATAATTCCCAGGGATTCTGTATCGCTTGATGATTTGCTTACTAAATAAATGAGAGTAACATTCATTCAGTGTTTGACTTCTTGAACACCCGTTTGCGATCATAACTTGGTCTGTGCAGCTACCATCACTCGCTTTTCACATTGCAGTATGCCCCTACAACATTTCGGTAACCTGTTTACAACAAAGTTTTGAGGATGCAGCTTGCAGTGGATGTTTTGAACCAGTTTATAGTGAGCTACAACGAAGTGAATCAACTAGCTTCCAGGTTCAGTCTGGAGTTCTACATTTTCGAACTGTCCAGTGTCGCAAATCTGAGTTCACTCAGAGAAAAACAGGCGGGTGACTCTATCTTAAGAAGGCGGAAGTCACGTGACATTTCATTATCAACAAGTACACTTGGTTTAATATAATTTCTTTGAGATCATGAGTTGTTAACACACTTTTCAGTCTAAAATGTACAAGAAACAATCTTGGAGTAAATACGATGTAGGTGGAGAGAAACGAAAGACTGTTTAACCACACTTCAGAAATCAGTTAATGATATAAGAAAAATCGGAAGTTTGTGTGATACTGTCTGAGAATATGGTTTTATTGCTGTTTCAGGAAATTATCTTTACCCTCAAAATCTATTAAATGCCTGACGATATGAGATTTGTTTCCACAATTTATAACAGACTGATATCATCCATTTTTGATAATGACCATCTGGGTTCAATATACACAGCTGGTTGTTCACAACAGCCTGCTACCTTAAGGCTATGCTTATATGTGATAATAATTTGTGATTTCTATTAGCCTATGATATATCGTCGCATTCTCGGATTGACTTTTAGCCTCAACAATTGGTTAAAGCATGAGGATCTGATAAGTTCTTACTCTACAGTTGACAGTGATATTAAACATGAGTGTGTAAGAGTTTTGAAGTCATTACGTAATTATAAATATGACGAGTAGACAGGAAACGACAAAACGAGATATTACTACCGTTGTTGCAGTTAAATTGCGCTCCTGCCTCGTCAGCAATATTGTAAAGGTGTAGTTAATATTCCTACTGCGAGAGGACCAACCTTACGGATATATCTCGAACGGTTTTGTCCCTTTATGGAGTTACCAGATACGGAAAAGACCAGGATGGTTCGAACCTGTAATCCGTTAGGAAAACCGTATTTGTCTCATATCATAGAAACTTTTGGTTCCCAAATTCGTTTGTTTTATATTTTCTCGATAGAATCGATAAGGACAAGGCTTCCAGTAGACCGTTATTCTGATGGCGAGCTTCATGAAATAAGATAATGTTAATATGGAATGTTTTGACCACAGCCAGCGCAATTTGGTAAACCAAGACGAACCGTATTTACCAACATCAACAGAGTGTGAGCGCGCTTCACATCAAGTATACTCAAAATTTCTTCACGCGTGGGTGCATTCTGACTGTTATGAGAAGCTCTCTAATGTTCTGTGTTGTAGTTATTTAACAGGCAATCCTTCAGACAGCGTTATCACAGTTCCGTGAAGATCGTATGGAATCAGCCCTACGACTGTCGCAACCCGCGCTTATCTCGAATGCCCCTCGGTGGTTGAACGGACTAACTGAATAGTTGAATGGTATCAGAATGTTCAGCAACATCCAAACTCCATTCAACCAAGAAATAAGATCCAAGAAAATTTATGAGGTCCGTTGGTACTGGCACACGTCGAACTGACCAGCAAACATTCTCTTTCATTATCGTGGACAAACAGAGAAGATAACCAAAGATGCCTTTATTCTTCCTTACGACGGATATTTCGCCAATAACTTTTCTCTGAAGGAATTATTCTACGCAAGATCACTTGGTCTATGTCTGTAAATTTCTCAAACTTATTTTGTCTTCAACTGTTCTACGCTTTCGTTCGTCTCTACTATCATTTTCAGCCTAACTTATAATTAATACATTTTGTCAACATTTGAAAGTGTGCTAATTAAGACCAAGGTTTACAAAAGCACTCCAAACCTTCATCCAAATGTCTACCCTCAAATCAAATGAACCACCATCAGACCGAAATTCATTAATGTGAATCTTTATAATGACAGCAGCGGTTGACTTTTGCTCTAAAAACTACCGTTTTGAAGCGCGAAACATCTTAACACCAATGAAAATCAATGCGACAAATACAGTCACTTTCGTAAAGTATGACATACTTAAACCAACGCTTATATGAGCGACTTGTGCAATGAACATCGTCATTTTGTCCTAGGAAACAGGTTGTATACCTTAATGGAAGGTAATGTGCAAATTAGTAATGAATGACTTCTCTTGGACCGGGAGTATGAATTCTGTGAGAAGGATTTGTTGAGCACAACTGATTTAGTAACTTGTTTGAAGTTAACACTAGATTGATAATCGTGAACGCTGATTGTGTAATTCGACTCCAACACGAGACGCTTTGAATTTCATGCTACGCGGACGGTAGCACCCGACATATTCGACCAGGGGGGTGTAACAATACTCATACAACCCATCGCAGCAGGTTCATTTCAGCAGTGTTTACTCTTCTTCTCTTAAGTAGCCAATTGTGTGAACAGCAGTTTTAAGGGTTTTCATTAAGTTTCTACGATTGCGTAAAGCATGTGTCCATTATGTTCAGAAATCAGAAGAAGACAGACGGGTCCTCAAAACTTACCGATGTGGAGCAAATCGCTATCTTCTAGAGGAGGGTAAACGCGAGTGAATGTCACAAATGCACACATTATGACATTAGTTTCTCGATGTTTGGCGGTTCATGCTTGTTCAGGTTTTAAGTACCAGCAGCGAAACTGAAGATCTTAATTCCCGAGATATATGTCAAATCAAATAGACCCTGGATTTCAGTGTGAAAGCCCATACCAATAATTGCGTGGATTCATTCCGTTTTTAGAATTAAACCTTTGTGGATACATGATATAAATATGCGAGTAGCAGTGTACCGAACTACCGTCTATTTAAGGAACAACAGTTAGATGACATACGTGAACTTACACTTACATGAACATTCTACTGATGAGAACAGATAAAGAATCCGGAATCATTATACGAGGAAAAACTGAGTAAGTCGTAAAAGTTCATCAGTGCTGCCTAAAAGATCGGAGTTCACCGGGGCAACAAGCGTTAGGCATTAAACAGAAGCACTGGAAGAAAAGTCTGTCCAGATTACTTCGGCGAGGTGAAACAGTCTTAGTTCATTGAAGCACGCGCCCTTTAGTCTATCAGAAACACGATACAGTCTCTTTTTGTCCTATGGTCTCCCTAACACTCCCAAACATAAAGTGCCCGTAACAGCGGTCCCTGACATGTACAACAGTCCACATCATCTTTCAGTTCAACGTCCAACGGGGCGGTTGGAAACACTCCAATCTCAACTAGCTCCACTCAGTTTAAAAATATCTTTAATTGTGTGGACGCGGTTGGTTAGTTGCTCAACAAGACATCATAACCTGATTTCCACAGATATAATCTCGTTATTCACGTGGGTTTGGGAGAGTCGAGTGGTTGTATATGTAATCCTATTGCAAGCAGTCAATTTGACATTGACATTTCCGCGAATAAACTGAAGTAGTCATTATCATTCTGTGGTTCGAACGTCATATTTAATTCCACTGGAGGCAACATATGCCTACTGCTCGCAGACATTTTCATGGTCAAACCAGAGGTGAACAAACGGCGTCACGCGCTCAAAACTGCTATTTATACAGACACTACTTAGAAGGAAAGTTTTGTCTCGTAATCGATTACAACGAAACCTAGAATTAATTAACCAATTTCAACCGTGGACATTTCGGCATCAAGTCTATCAACGAAGTGGTAGAGAACAACGGACTTTCATTTCTAGATATTTCGAAGGTCTGTAAAATTGACGAACTATTTCAAACGTTGATGCACTGGAGAACGCTAAACTGACCAATTCACGCACTTTCTTAACTTTATTCAGGTGAAATACAAGAAAATGTTTGATGTTTAAACGATAAAGCACAAAAGATTGCTAACCCAGTACCCCACAGGACAAACTTCAGCGTTGTCAGGACACGCTGAACAAAAACCGACATCCCCAGTTTCAGGAGAAATGCACAATCTGGTCTGAAGTGCAAGATCTTACAGAGGGCAAATAAAATGTTTGGTTTGCCATCCTATCATACAAGGGTGAACATACTTTTGAGATTATTATCAACCAACTTTCAAATGTAGGTTGAGAGTGTCAATCTCGCGGCATCTGTACTGTAATAGCAAAATAAATGCCTGTGTGCTCTACTTCAGCCAACAGCTTGCTGATGAAAGCTTTTGACGGTTTTGATAAACTGGACTCTATAAACCTAACTTGAGATTCCGCAAAGTTTCTGGTTAATAATTCCTGCACAGCAGACACACTGGACTGTTCACTTATAAATGATCGACGAAGTAAGGTAAAAGCGTTCATTCTAAACTCGTGGCTGCGGTTCTCATTAATCAAGACTCGAGAGTCTTCAGGACGCAA
>LOND01008411.1:7119-20118 GCA_014220965.1 Paragonimus kellicotti | reverse complement strand
ACAGAGTAGGGACAGGGCAACTTTGTTTTAGGAAATTGAATCAAAGATTCTAAGCTGTAAATATTGCCTGGGTGCGAGGTGTAGGCGCCTTGATGTTGTATGTTGGAATATAGACGTAGCAATTTTTAGTATATTTCTTTTGGGCTGTTTGTACTGTCTTCTTGCCCTTGTTTAGTATGTTGTGAATGTCGATGAACTTCTCAGGATATCCGTTTGCCATCAAGGTTTTTCTCAGCATTTCTTGTTCCATCTGCAGCTTATCAGGAGTGCAAATACGTCTAGCCCTATGAAATAGGGTTTTCACCAAACCCCTCTTGTATGCTATCGGGGCAAAGCTGGAGAACTGAAGATACTGTCCGCCCCATGTTGCTTTTGCGATGGACCGATCGCTGTAATGTCCCATCCTCACGCCTAGTGATGAGTACATCTAAGAAAGCTAAACTGTCGTTTGATTCACTTTCATGAGACAAGGATAAGTTCGGATGAATAGAGTTAAGAAGATTAAAAAACAAATCAAAATGGTCGGTATCCGTAAAAATCAAAATATCATCAACATATCGTTTGTACAATAAGGTTTCGGCAATATTATCTGAGACTTGCCGTTCAATCATTCCCAAGAAGACGTCGGCTAATGTTGGGCCTAACGGACTACCCATAGCCACTCCGTCTACTTGTTTATAAGAAAGCCCTTCAAAATTGAACCTAACATTTTCTGTACACAGTAAAATGAGATCCTTAAGATATTCAAGTGGAATACCTATATCATAGTTTTGGCTGGAAATAAAATCACATAAAAACTCAACTGTCTCTTGAAGAGGAACGTTCGTAAAAAGGGAATCAACGTCAATCGAATACATAGTTTGTGAACTCACCGTCACGCGTTCTAATGTCTCTACTAATTCAAAAGAATCCTTTAGGCAATGGGGGGATAACACTTTGCGAACGGGGTCCAAAATTCCAACCAACCATCGAGCAACTTTATGATATGCTGAATTGTTTCATACACAAAATTGGTCGCAGGGGTGCTCCATTCTTGTGTAATTTTGGTGCACCTCTCATTCGTGGTGTTTCTGTGCCGCTTGGCTTCATATGCCTATATTGATTTTCAGATATATGGCCGTGCATCAGCAGTATCTGAAGTTGCCTCGCTATTTGCTTTTCCAGCAGTATGTTATTTTCTGTCGTTTTATCTTTCTAAACTTTCGTTGGTCATCCAAAATGGTGCTCATTTTCATCATATAATCGTCCTTGCTCATGACGACAACACCAGAACCTTTATCCGGCTTTAAAAACACCAAGTGTCGCATTTCTCTCAATTCTTTCATGGCTTGATAGTGTTCCTGTTTCAGGCAACACTGCTGACGAATAGGTGCTGATAGAAATTGGTTAGAGATATCTACCAATTTAGCGCGAAACCAACCTGTCTCATCAGAAGACGTGGGTGACAGACCTTTTAATTGATCGTACATATATTCAAATTGCACTTGCGTGTTCAACTTGTAAACTTCTTTGGGTGGTAGTTTGAACTTCAGTCCAAGAGAGAGGACCTCTAGCTGCGTTTTTGTGAACTGAGTTGACGAGAGATTGTGTACATGCTTTAAGCCGTCACTAGGAAATACACTCATATTGGCTGAGCGTGAGAGATAGCTCCTTAGAGAACGAAGAGTTCTAATCTTGATGTTACGAACGGTTTCTCTGGAAAAGTTTTCAAACTTGATACGACACACCAATGACAATCTGTTGAGGGCTTCAGCAAAGCGGTGGTGGGTTTCTACAAGGCTGTTTATTTCATCCCGTGCAGCATCGATGTAGGAATTCGTCAACCTCACGAGATTCACGTTGTTTCTTGGTAAAATTCTTCTCCTTAAGATTTAATAACTTGATAAACTGTGTTGGAAATAGGCCAGATCGAATACATTCCTCATAAAAATCAATACGTGTCCGTTCCACTGCTATCTTGCATCGTAACGACAGCAACCGATCCAATGTGCGCACATCGGAGACAGGGAGTCTTCGTTTGAGAAACTTGAAACATTGGGTTCCCTTCAATAACTTCATCAATGCAGAAAGAAGACATATGTTGCGATATGTTAACATTTCGTTTACTCTCATCAGTCGCAAACGTAAAACATGCGAGTTATATATGACACACAAATAGGGATAGACAGGGTATGGACACGCACACAGTCACAACACGTCATCACCACCAAGGCAAGCCTATGGGTTGTTTCAACCACTTTTGTGCACATAGCACCGGCTGGTGAGTTCTAATCAGCATGGCTTCACTAAAGGCCAGTAGCTTCGGGTTCTGTTGATGTAACAATATTTTGAATGATTTAACTGGGTCAACCTGGTGACCTGTTGGTGAAAACCCTATTTCATAGGGCTAGACGTATTTGCACCCCTGATAAGCTGCAGATGGAACAAGAAATGCTGAGAAAAACCTTGATGGCAAACGGATATCCTGAGAAGTTCATCGACATTCACAGCATGCTAAACAAGGGCAAGGAGACAGTACAAACAGCTCAAAAGAAAGATATATTTCTAATTCTGCAATTCAAAGGCGACCATCTGGCAAACGACATCAAGCACAATTGAATTCTGCCCTATCCCGTACGTATCCAGCTGCCCAATTACGCCTGGTTCAAACCACCAAAGGACCCGTTCTACACAATCGCGAACGCAGTTTGTCTGACCATTCTGTCTCTCACGTTGTTTACCAGTTCACTTGCAGTTGCGGTGACGTTTACATGGGCAGAACAGACCGACAGTTATCTCAGCGAGTAGCAGAACACGTCCCGAAATGGTTAAAACAATTCATGACACAATCTGAAACCGGTGAATCCGTCACTCGAAGCCCCGCATCATCGATTGCCAGACACCTCATGATAACAGGTCACCAGGTTGACCCAGTTAAATCATTCAAAATATTGTTACATCAACAGAACCCGAAGCTACTGGCCTTTAGTGAAGCCATGCTGATTAGAACTCACCAGCCGGTGCTATGTGCACAAAAGTGGTTGAAACAACCCATAGGCTTGCCTTGGTGGTGATGACGTGTTGTGACTGTGTGCGTGTCCATACCCTGTCTATCTCTATTTGTGTCATATATAACTCGCATGTTTTACGTTTGCGACTGATGAGAGTAAACGAAATGTTAACATATCGCAACATATGTCTTCTTTCTGCATTGATGAAGGTACTGTATTGAATCCAGCGCCTTCTGGTCAGCCGTTTTGAAGATAATTTATTTTTTTCTGCCGGTGGGTACAGACATTTGTTGGATCGCTAGGTTATGCGAAACTCGGTGTGAACTTGAAGCAATAAAGAACCATTCAAAACCTTATCTTGCGTCATCTTTTAAACGTTAGTGGTTGTAGTTAAGTTGGCATTATAACTGACTACTTGCTGCCTAATGTCAGTAATTGGCGTATTGCACTCGACAAAAATCCCTAGAATCGTTAACTTCACACACAGTGAACTTTTTATTCATGGGGTGAGGCTCATATGCAATGCAATCCATGAGGCGGTTGTGCTCTAATTCGGAAGAGCTTGCAACCAAACATGAATTTCTCCAGACCATATAAAATCGTGATTTGCGAAAAGTGTCGTGGGAACCCAACCATCAAACCTGATAACACTCAACCTCATAAACACGTCGCACACTGCGTACACTCCCTTGCCTATCTTACTCTGTACAACGTTGTTATATCTAGATGGTTCACAAGAAATCATGTTAGCGTATCTTGTAGCACTTCAAAACGGTTTCGGCCTTCGGCTGGTCTCACGACCGTTAATAATTCAAACATCTTCCATATATCCTCGTAGAGACCCCTGGGATTGTTGAGAAAGTGTAAATTTCATGATTATAAAAAGTCGCCCCGAAGGATGTAGTGTGATTCATGTCCTAACTAACAAAATAATACTGTTGGTTACCTGGAAATGAAATAGGCATATCGATCCAGGCTAATATTTTTAATATTATTACATATACACGCGGTAAGTTTGCATTTAGATAATAACACGCAACAACTATGTGACATGCGAATAACCAGAGGAATGACAGCCGCACCGAATTGTGAAAAAGTTACGACAATTTTTCAATCGTTGGAATGATCGAAACAACTAAATGAAGCTCCGTAACACGGATTTCCGTTGCTTTAATTTTTGTTCCAGATTCAAAGGAGAGAAGGTGGAACATGTGGGGATTCACTTCTTCATCCACGAAAACTTAAAAAATCACGTCCTGCAACTGAGATTGGTGATTGTGCACAGTACGTGACGCAGCGAATGAATGGGTGCTGCACATATATTTAAAAGAACATAAACCATCATCTTGGAACAGATTAGGGTGGTCCGGACTTATATGACAAATGTTAGAAGCGCGACGGATGTGAGTGATATAAGGCAGTTATACGCCACAGACCATTAAGGATTACCAGGGCGACCATCACATCAACTACACTCATGCGACTCTTGAATTCAGTTGTGTGCTCACTGAATGGCCCAACACCTCGTCTCCCTTAAACATCGGCAGGGTGTCACGATGGATAATGAGTTTTGGACGGAGTATATCGTGTCGCGACGATCACAAATTGCATCGGATGCTAACGAGTTAGAAGAAAAATCAAAAACTGGTGAAATGAGTAGCAACGAAGACTATCCTGCAATTAGTCAGACGCTCATCCGGATATTTTGATAGACAGGTGCAGTCACTTTTGGCGCCATTAGTGGTTCAGATCGAGAAGTGCTTGCAGGTATACGGCGATAGGTTGGAGAACGATCCACTTGGCTATACTTGACCGCCTCAAGTTTTTTGAAACCCTTACAGTTGGTTGTTTTCATTGCTTTCTGCGGTGGGACTTTCCAATATAAGCATACGTTTTTGAGGAACTATGTGGTACGGGAAAAGGGTTGGATGCTGTCTTGATGCCCTCAAAAAAGCTTTTGCCATTGAGAACAACCCTTTGCTGGGATTTTTAGGTCTGAACTACCATTATAAGTTCCTCACGCGGGCGCTTGTTTTAGAAAAAACAAGCAAAACTTGACGGGGCTCTCCGACTTTGGAACAAAGCAAAACCGCTGGGTCTTATCGAGAATGATTTTTCCATACGTTTGACAGACAGTGACCACCAGCTCTCTGCAAAATGTTCTAATGAACCTTTGAATTTATTCTAATAACTGGTTGAGTCATGCTGTCCACGTGGTACGATTTTAATCACCATCGTTCCCAGGGGTGGCAATTGCAAGATCTTCTTCATCAACAGTTTTTGGCTGCCTAAAAGTGGTTTCAGTCATGCGTTTAGCCTGCAAGAGCTTGTACTTCGGAAGGTTGAGTGGTAGATCGTTTGTCACGGCTCACATCTGCAGGGCTTTTAGCTAATTCCGCAGTAGATACGCGCCAGGTAGTTTAGTCATCCGCGTAGAGCAAAAGACGAAAGAGCACTGCAGTTAGCAAATCATTGATTCACGGAATAAACCGTAGGGTTCCTAAAACAGATCTTCGTGTGGTATCTGCAGGACCTGAACACTCACGGGACGACAACCGTTTAATCTGACTTTAAACTTTTGTCGACCTAAGTTGTCCAGTGGCTTCATCTATGGATCATCAACTGTGCTGGAAGGCAGCAACTGTCGGAGGAATACCGTTGGACTGCCTCGGTCTAAACGCATTTTTCAAGTCCATAAAACTGCCACCCACCCAAATACTCGTGTCGGCAGCCTTCGTCCAATTGTCTGCAGCCCTCAGCAGGTTTAATTTTCCACAAATGACTTCATCGGAATCCGTGATAAGCGTTATCAAGCATCTTGATATTCGCAAAATATTATTCGAAGCTGTCATCCAAGAAGCCTCCCATTTCCTTTGGAAGTAGTGTAGAGAGTGCTATAAGACGGTAACTGACCACCTTCAATCCACGGTCTGCCCGATAAATCACTATGGTTCCGGCGCGTTTTTATGCCCCTGGAACAGCAACCGTCTCAAAGGTATGTTGGAAACAAAAAATTCATGGCCAACGCAAACGTTCTAGCGATCAAGCTTCAGGACTGTCGTGTAGATGTTCTTCACATAGTGTGCTGTCAGAACGAAGTTGGTCAGCTTTTCGCCACGCCTATTCTACTAACGCAGAGTGAGTGAACATCAGTGGTCCGTGGACAACATTGTGTTGACCACCATCAGTTAAACGGCACAGTCCCTAGAACGCCTGAATGAACTGAGCATAAAGCGCCTTTGCAAGTTCAAGGCCGCAAGTAGTAACCCCTTGTCCATTATAGGTGCAATGTACGCCAGATCGTGAATTTTAATTCGCCACCGCCGGACGGAACAGCAGTTTTGAGCATTTCTTGAGCCTAACCTTTCTCGTAACGTGAATAAGTTGCTTGTCTCCCCTTATAGTTGAGTTTCATCGACTACCAGCATGATTATGTCCGGAATACGTCTCCCAGTTTCCATTGGTTAGAAATACGTCTCCAAATTCCGCATACTGCCAATAGGTAGCTTAGATGGGTAACTGGAGACAACCATAGGTAAATACAGTGAGATGACCTCTTGTAGCATTGTCTCTGTCCTCCACTAGTCTTCGTCTACGGATACGTTCCCATGAATAGAATTCCAGGGCGCATATTGTTACGTAGACAGGGATGCCTTGAAAGAAGTTCAAAGGGTGACGTTGAAAACAAATTTGAAACTGATTGGCCAAATTGCCACAGACCTAAAAATGCCCTCACCATCGGTAGTTGAATCACAAGTTTTTCATTCGTCAGGATACGACGATGACACGACGGCCTCTCGTGGTTATACCACCTAGTAGAATCTTTCACATTTTTGATCATGCTTAATTCCTCCACAATGTGCCCAAATTCAGGATCTGCGATGTTACTCGTAAAGCCACTCCGGTCACATTGTCGAAGGAAGGTTTTTCTTCTCCATTGTAGCAGCACGGTGAGAGCATCCGAGCTTACTCGTAAAAGATGCGGGACCCCAACCCGCTACTAGTCTGAAGTTCCGTGATCCGAGCTGGACTGTACTGAACTGAGTGCTATGGTCCTTCCATCAACAAGTAATATGTAGTGATTTTAGGACTGACACACTCATTGCCTTTCTAACGGTTGAAACGAAGAGTACTATACCGATAAGGAACCACAAAGAATCAAAATGAAGAACAGGGCTTCGGACTGTTTACGCCTGAAGGTAATGTATGGTTGAGAAGGAGAATCTTCTTCACCGTCACGTTCCCGTATCCGTCTCAAACAGTTCACAATTTCCAGTCGCGATTTTCGCATCCGTTATCTGTTGATCGTATAATACCTCGGTTACGTTGATTTACAATTTTTTCTCTATAAAACAATGAGGCCTTAATTCCGGGGTTTCGTTCAGGAGGCTGCATGCATTTGTGTGCCAGTGAGCTCATGTCTGAAATGAAGGAAGCAGACTGCAGGTTTGCACTGTCGTTTTTTGAGTCCGCTGGAGGGGGTTAAGAATTATCCTGATGATAAGTCAGCATAAGTGGGGCTTTTGAAAATGAAGCAATTGGCGGTACATTTCATTGAACCAGTAATGGCTCGGCCACAATTGCAGCTGATACCAGAACGATCATACTGTCTGATGGCGAAGTTATCGCTGATGTTGATAAAGTGATCGTGACGTTCACTTTGTAGGCACCCGTATGTGCCACTCCTAGTGCTCGTGGGCATTCTCTGTGACACCCGACGGACTAGGATTTTCGCTCTTCATGAAGACCGTGAATCTAGCAAGATGTTCACTGTACTACTTTTGAAGAAGGTGGTGGATAACTTAATACGATCGCGAATTATAGATGGCTGTAGAGGTCATTTTCAGTCTTCATAAAACTTGCTGTGATCCCCATTTTACGGTTGGGAAAACCTCATTCATCGAGGTCACGTCTGAACAAAATATGCCGGGTTGACCCATCTGATACCACCGACAATTTTCAGAAGCAAACATCACTAGTCAAAAGGCTTCCGCCAGACTAGTGAGTATTTTTTACGCCCCAGAGGAGGTTTCCCTTTCTATCCTTGTTCAAGCGAGAATAAGTTCCGAGGTCTCAGTCTGTCTTGATAGCTGTGACGCTTCATATTGCAAGCTACACATGTGGTCAGCTTTTTTCTTTAACTGAATAATAACGGGCCTCCTGCCGTATGACGAAGAAGTTAGGGAGTACTGTTCCTGTAGGAGGTGAAGTATGGTAAGTTATAACAGAATGGACAGATGGACTTGTGTTAACAGTCGTGGATTTTGGTCAATAAAATGCCCCGTGGGCCCCAGTGGTTGGCGTGGCACACAGGAAAAACGCACCAGTCTTTCAGATATATGTTTCTTTTCTTTGGTTTGTCATGTTGTTCTCCAAGTCTTTCGCTAAACTTTTACTTGACAATACTGGTTAAGTTCGACTTTGCTGGCCTCGGGGACGGCAGTTCTCATCCTGGCTTGTTGTCCAGCGTTCCAAATGGCCATTCAAAGGATATTTCTTTAAGAAAATGTTCCTTCGGGATGAGGCCCAAGATTAACGTATTCGGTTAGCGTTAAATCGTCCTGGATACGGGATAAAAATGACTGACCCTTATTTCCAGCTAAGGCCGTTTACGTATACATACACATAAGAAAGAAAAGAATGGACAGAGAGAAGCAACGCTGAAGTCTGACGATACGCCGCTTAATGAGAGCCTTAATCCGATAATGACCCCCCGGTCACCTTACACGGCCTTCCAGCTAAAACCATGTTGTGTCACCTACACAGTGTAGGTGACACTGTCGCTCCCCTCTTCCATCCGGCCAATGGTATTGTGATTGATAATATTAAAAGAATTCTTGAAATCTAGATATAACATCTCAATGGTTTATATTGTATCTACTTACGCCATGATTATATTTAGAAACGCGAGCAAACTGGTTACACAAGATGTACCCCCTTGAAAGGCCTGTTGCGGAGTTTTGAAAATTCTCACGCACGAGGAGTTGGTAGCCTCTCGTAAGATACGTTCGTTAATTTTGCTTACCACGCTAGTCAAGACTACTGGCCGGTGATTTCCAACAAATGCGTGCTTATTATTGCTGAAGACTGGAGTATGGTAGCGTCCTTTTCAGTTTCCACAGCCCATATTTGGTAGGTAATGTGAGATTGAAGAAACGTCACAGTTTTCGCAATGATGTCAAGGGTGGATGGGTGAATGCTTTCTGGTCCTGCTGCTTTTGTAATGTTCAACAGGATTATCACTTGCCCAAACATATGAAGCGCTACATCACCCTTAACCGTGGTAGCCGCCGCGGATATTAAGAGGCTCAAGTGCTCCATTATCTGAACAACGAACACTTAAAAAATAGGACACAAACGGATCTGTTATACTCTTATCGGTCAGAATGGTCCATTCAATATGGGAAAATGTTATTTCCATTTCATAATTTGAAAGGAAACTGACATGAACATCGCCACATAACCTCACACAGTTCTGTGTAATATGACGTCATAGGTTAACCCCATATTTAGCACGTGCAGTATAAGTTGCTTCGTTTGGCCTATTTTTCACGCCATGCAACCTCCAACTCATTTTAGTGATAATAATGATGGTATATTTCTCAACGCATCTGTGAGAAACACGCTCAGATGAGCGTGATCAATGTACACATTTTATCGCTACATGCATAAATGCTCCATACCACATAATATATTTAGCAGTCACCAGTTTGAATAATATAACGAAACGACATAGAAGAGAGAAATCTAAGTTATGAAAGAGATCTGGACACACGCTTCTAAAATGAGTAGTTCCAAATTCTCCATTGTCATAAATGCGATACGTTACATATTTTGCTCACAGGTGTAACATTACGGCTGGTTTGCATGTTACACCACAAGGTTAACACTGACCTAATGGTCAAGGTCATGCCAGAAATCCGTCATCTGAGGATGGAGAAAGTGGCCGGTCGAAGAATTCCGCCATTATTTGATGCAGATGGTTCCGGAAAAATGTGCAGAAAATTTTGTCGCGATGAGGAACGATCAGAAAGCCTCTACTTTTGCGAAGAAGTGGGCGGTCCTCTGAACTGGACTTCGTTATGTTCTCAAAATTGACGAAATTTCACAGACCTCGCGAATTGTCCAACCAATACGGGATTTTGAGTGTCCGGACGTAGTGGAATGTTTTCTCGCGTCAGATGCAGTTGTGGAATCAGGAATGAAAAGCGAAATTACGTGATAAACGGAAAATGGTCATGTGAAGTATGACGAATAATGAAATATGTGATTTTCTAGTCAAACCTTTATATAAAAATTCATAATTCCGTGTCATCTAATAAAATATATAGCACTACCGAACAGTTGTTATCGTATAACGTTGAAAGAGATTGATTAACGGCTTTTTCTAGTATATGATTACAGCCGAATTCTGATGTCGATTTGATATACACGTCCGAGATATAGAATGGAAAGAATGTTTAAAATGATAGAAAGATTGCCAGGTGATCCATTGAGGATAGGAAGTATGGGTGGTAACGCAAGATTTGAATGTAACCATATGAGGCGAACAGGTTAAGTGTATTTTCTTTTCCAAACAGTTTTAGCGTGTACAGCCTTTGCATAATGATCAATAACCATACACAGTTGGTTATGATTAAGTATGAAGTACTAAGCTTCAGGTATCTAGATAACTACATCCGATGGTGAAATTGTTAACTTTAATCTGCTCGAAGTGTACCAGACGTTGTATCACGCGACGCAGGGTTTCCACTCAGATGTTATTAGGTCCGTTTTCAAAAATATCGTCTTCATGCAGGCAGAGTTTGAAAATGGACATAACGTTCGGTAATGTCAGGAAGGTTTCTAAGCTTCGTTTGAATTGGTGTATATTCTTACTGGCTCTAACTGCATGTGGAAGTTTATTCCAAATGTAGGAGTATTTCACTAGGAAGAAATTTGAACGCAGCTTCTTACGGGATTTAAAAGCTGTCAATGTATATTTTTTGTTCCTGAGGTTGTACATTGAGCTATGTTCCACTTACTTGACACTGGCCATCAAATAAACCCGGATGAAGCGTTCCGAGTAATCTACAAGGTTCGTCATTCCGGCTCCAGAGCTGTCAGAGTGCGACTGTTATCAACGGCCGAGGCTATTGCTATCAGACTCCACAACCCCTGCCTATGTGCCCAAAAACAATTCGTACAAACCCTCCACCTCCCCTGGCCAATCATTCCACATCCACTTGAAACCCGAGCAAGCATGAACCACTCGACACTGATGAACGCATGTCTCATGACAGGCGCGTGTAACACTCAAACACATTCACCAACACCCTCACCCACCCCCAGTAGACTGTGATCCGTACCCCTCCTGTGATTTTTGATGACCTATTTGACACGTTATAATTTTCATATATAATTCGCATTTACCTTATGTAATTGTAAAAGCCTGATGAGAATTACCGAAAACAGCTGTTCGCAAAATTGACTTCTTATGAATTTTACGGGAATCTGGAGAGGAAAGTATATATTCATTAACTGACACAGTCATTGATTTTACATAAAAGGTCTTAACGGAAAATTACATACCATAGTTCACGTGATCATTCACACTGTCCCATTGGTCATGTAATTTTGCTTTCCGTTCTTCAGTCCACAAACGCATACAACGCGAGAGAACATTCGACAACATCAGGACAATTGAAATCCCGTATTGGTTGGACATCCCGCGAGATTTGTAAAATGTCGCCGATTTTTGGTGGTTAATGAGGTCCTGCACAGATGTCCAGCCATATGTTGCCAAAGACCGCAATTTCCCTGTCTTCCTTCTTCCAGGCGAAATTTCCCGCTAATTTTTCGAAGCCATCTACGAAAAACAATGGCGAAAATCCTCGACATTTTTCACACAGCCAAGTAATTCGGAATTTCATTCAATTTTCTCGCTGTCATTGTCTATTCATATTTTTGCCCTATTGGTGCCCTGTGCATCAAAAGATTGCATACGATTACTGTTATTCGTTATCGAATAACATACTAATTTCGTTACGTATTCAAATTAACTGGGTCGCGGTATCCTGAATCTGTTTTATATTTTATTTTTGGTGCTCTGATCATCAATAATTGGTACACTTATCATCGTTATCGCCTTACGTATCCACTTAGCTGATTTTCATCCGGAAAGATATATGCCCGGTTTCCACCATTCCACCGTTTCACGCCTTGTCTGTGTTGCCAGCGGGGTTTTAATACGTTAACGCTTACCACTTTTGTCCCCAAACTATAACAGAATGGCACGCACGAGATCCAGCAGCAGCGTCGGCGGATCGACATTATGGAACGTTCGTGGCCGATTGGGCTGCCGCATGGCTGTCCATAACGTGTGCAGTGCCAGACGTGTCTACACTGGTACCACACTAAGTGCACCGTCCTCAACGAGGGCCAGTAGACCTTTCTGGCTTTTGAAATGAAGTCGTTTATCTGCGTGGGCTGACTTCTTTCATGGAGGCGGCATTTCATCGGGAGCTGTGTCTGCCCCGCTGCTCGCCACCCCCAGTGAGCAGAAGCAAGACACTTTTAAGTGTAGTTGCAAGACGTCTAAAAATGTCAATGCACTGCACATGGCCACGGTTGAAAAAGCTCTGGTTGAAACCCAGACGGCTTTATCTGACATGAAGTCAGAATTAAGCTCGCTGAACGAGTACATTGCGCTCGCCCTTCCAGGTGTGGCGGTTGCTTGCAAAGCAATGGCTTTGCCCACTGCTCAAATTGAGAAGGCCGCGACAAACTTGAGGGACAAGACACTCCGGGAAAAGAGGCTCGTTTTGTGAGGACGATTCCCTATCACATCCTCTCCGAGTGAACAAGCCAGAATGGTGTTAAACACCTCATTCTCTCACGAATTAACAAACTTGGTTTCTGCTAGCCGACCCCGCTCCAAAGCTACAGAGAATTCCCTCGGACTTCTCGTGACCTTGCCCGCCAAGATTAGCACCGGGGAAGTACTGGACAAAACCGTACAGCTAAAGGA